>BQKN01000693.1:0-40027 GCA_022839385.1 Asparagus kiusianus | reverse complement strand
CTAACCGTAGGAGGGTTTGATCGATCGATTTGTGGACCTCTCGTTCTTTGGGCGAATCGAGAGGGGAATTTGACTTTGGTCCTAACTGTAGTAAGGTTTGACCAAGGGAACTGTGTGGTAGAGACTATGAGTAGTCAAAAACCACTGAAAGTTTCACGAGGGGAGATCAATCTATCGAATGATTAGATCTCATCTCAGCAAAAGAGTACTTGTGAGAGTTAGATTCTGACAAACAAGAACATTCGGAATTCGAACATTGATTTCTTGTTCATCAGCGACCGGGTTATCCCTAAGAATACCCCGATGTGGTATTCTTCCGGGAACTTCCTGGTACCTCAATTCTTCTGAGGATACTAAGGATAGTATCTTTTTAGAAATTTGCCATTTATTGGCATCATGAGCCGGTCACCATCTTTGGTGACTAGGCGATAGGCGCCGTTCGAGTAAACTGTTTCTACTACGAACGGTCCTTCCCATTTGGGTTCAAATTTGCCTGTCTTCTTGGAATTAAGGATCATAGGGCGTTTCTTGGTTAAGACCAAGTCCCCTTCCTTAAAACTCCTTTGTCGAACTTTTTTGTCGAAGGCTCGAGAAATCCTGGCTTGGTAAAACTCAATATGCTGCTGAGCTTCCAGGCGCTTTTCATCGAGCATCTCGAGTTCTTCGAGGCGTTTCTGATGTTGTTCTTCGGTCGTCATCTGGGTTGCAAGAGCGATCCGAAGAGATGGAATTTGGATTTCCAAAGGGAGAACGGCTTCGCATCCGTACACCAATGAGTACGGGGTTGCGCCAGTCGGTGTACGTACTGTGGTACGATAGGCCCATAGAACCGCGCCGAGCTTATCATCCCAATCTCGCTTGTTATTCTTCACAAGCTTTGACAAGAGCTTTATGATAGTCTTGTTGAAGGCTTCAGCTAACCCGTTTGCTGTGGGGTTATAGGCTGTTGATGAGATGTCCTGAATTTTGAACTTTTCGCAGAACCTTATGAAGGCGTTGCTGATAAATTGAGGACCGTTGTCGTGTATGATTCGTCTTGGAACGCCATGCCGGTAAATGATATGGTGCTTGATGAATGCAATGACGTTGCTCGTCTTGACTTCTCTGAGTGGAACTGCCTCAGCCCATTTGGAGAAGTAATCGGTGATGGCCAGGATGAACCGATCGCCTTTAACCGAAGGGGGATTTATAGGACCAACAATGTCCATTCCCCAGATCTCGAACGGCCACGACGTAACCGAAGGATGTAGATGTTCCGGAGGCTGGTGCATGTAATTCGCGTGTACCTGACACGCGTGACACTTCCGGGCGTATACAATTGCCTCATGCATCATGGAGGGCCAAAAGTATCCCATTCTCCTGATGCGATCATAAAGCTTGGGACCAGGTTGGTGCGCACCGCACTCTCCTTCATGTGCCTCTTTAAGCACTTCTTCAGCTTCTTTGGTTGATAGGCAATGTGCCAGCATGCCATCATACCCCCTGCGGTATAGCGTTCGATTCTCTGTATTATAGTAGAATCTTGGAGCTCTTCGTCTGATCGACTCTCTCTCCTTCACGTCTTCTAGCAGGATTCCGTGCAAGACGTAGTCGATGATGGGGAAACGCCAATCTCGAGGTTCGAACTCAGCCTGAGTTGTGTGCACCTCTTGGGCCTCTTCCTCCCTGCCATTTTCATCGTGAAGCGGCACTAAGAGTTGGTGAGTTCCTACCGTGACAAATTGTTCTGTCCCGGGTGGCTGTGCCAGAGATACAGCTAGAGCTGCCAATGCATCTGCATAGGTGTTCTGCAACCGCGGCACGTGCTCGATGAAGAATCCTTCAAATGATTCTGCCAGTTCTACCGCCATCTTGTGGTATGGTAGCAAATCCTGACTTCGGACTTCATATTCCCCTTGGACCTGTTTGACTATCAGTTGAGAATCACCGAAAGCTTCGAGATACTCAACCCCCAGTTCTTTGGCAAAGTTGAGTCCTATAATCAGTGCGTTGTACTCTGCCACGTTATTCGAGCACGGCTCAGTTAATGAGTAGGCTCGAGGCATCACATGTTTTCCTGGGGAAACTAAGACCACTCCAACTCCGGAGGAGACCCTAGAACATCCAGGAGTACCTGCGGCATTAGCTGCTCTTGAAGCACCGTCGAAGTACAAACGCCACACTTGTTGATGTGAAGTTGCGTTGACTTCGTGGGTTTCATCAGGTAAATCGTCATATATCTCGGCGGCGTCCGTAGTTGGATTAGCTGCCAAGAGATCACAGATGGCCTGTCCTTTTACTGACTTCTGCTGTTTGAAGTGCAGATCGTATTGGGACAAGAGTAAAGCCCACTTTGCTAATCGCCAGCTCATGGAAGCCGGTTGAGTCATGAACACTCGGACCGGGTTAACTTTGGAGATGACATAGATGGTTTGTCCCACCAAATAATGTCGCATCTTCTGTATGGCGAATACCAAGGCGAGGCACTCTCTCTCAATCATGGGATATCGGGATTCTGCGCCTACCATGGTTCGGCTTAAGTAATATACCGCCTGCTCGTGACCGTTATCGTCATCTTGTGCAAGCAATGCACTTAATGAGTGGCTCGTCGCCTTGACATAAATCAAGAACGGTTTGCCCGATTTCGGTGCAACGAGTACGGGAGGTTTCGAGAGATATTCTTTGATACTCTCGAATGCCTTTTGACAAGCATCGTCCCATACGAATGACACGCCCTTTTTTGTGAGCCTAGAGAATGGTTGGCATTTCCCCGAAAGGTTTGAGATAAACCGACGGATATAAGCCAATCGCCCTTGCAGTCCTCTGAGCTCCTTGAGGTTCCTCGGAGGTTGCAATTCATTGATCGCCTTTACTTTATCCGGGTCGATGTGAATACCTTTGGTGGTGACGACGAATCCCAGGAATTTGCCACTGGACATTCCGAGGAAAGACTTGGTAGGGTTCATCTTCAACTGATGGGCCCGCATCAAGTCGAACATGGTCTTCAAGTCTTTGATGTGATCATTCTTATCACGACTTTTCACGACCAGATCGTCCACGTAGCACTCGACCGTCTTTCGGAGATGTTCCTGAAAGATCTTCGACATAGCTCGCTGATATGTAGCACCTGCATTCTTCAAGCCGAAGGGCATGACTGTGTAGCAGAAGACGCCGAGAGGCGTTCTAAATGCAGTATGCTTCTCATCATCTGGATGCATCTTTATCTGGTTGTAACCAGAGAAACCATCCATAAAGGACATCCTCTCGAACCCACACGTGTTGTCGATGATAACATCCGTGATGGGGAGAGGAAAGTCATCTTTTGAGCAAGCAGCATTGAGGTCCCTGAAGTCAATGCATATCCGGATCTTCCCGTTCTTCTTCAGGACCGGAACAATGTTGGCAAGCCATTCGGGATGTTGTTCCTCTCGGATGAATCCCGAATCGACGAGCTTTTTGACTTCAGCTTCGATTGCCTCCATCATTTGCGGACGAAACCGTCGTTGTTGTTGCTTGACTGGTTTGACATCCGGTTTAATGTTGAGACGATGCACCGCTACATTCGGATCGAGACCTGGCATGTCTTCATAATTCCAGGCGAATACGTCGATGTACTCCCGGATAAGAGAAATCAACTCTTCCTTCTCTTCAGGTAAGAGGCTATCGCTGATGAATATTGGCTTTGGATTCTCCTCGGTTCCCATATTCACCTGAACGACTTGGTCTTCGGTAGGAGGCTCTCTTTGCTCGAACCGATCCCCATACTGCATGCTTAAGTGATGAACCCACGGGTCTTCCCATATCGGCATCTCATCATCTTCTTCTATTGTCGCTGGATCAACCGTGACCATGTTCGACATTAGCTTCTTAAACACTTCACCAAGACTAGCGTCGGAATCCCAACCCGAAGAGTCGGAGGAATATCCCTTCCTAGTCTTGTTAGCAATTTGGTCGATGATTTGCCAGCCACACTCATCATCTGATGAGACATAGCCTAGACCTCTTTTGTGGCGATAATAATCATCGGGTTTTCCCTTCGGTACATAAGCCATCCGGGGTGGAACCCGTGGACCTCGACCAAAGAAAAGACCCTCTCCGATCTTGAAGTCATACCCGTGCCTTTCCATCATGTTGCGCGCTTTCGCATCGTATTTGGATAGATGACGGGCTGGTTTATCATCGTCGTCTTCCTCTTCCATGAAGTGGTCGGGTATCGGAGATACTCTTCCTTTGCCGTAGACGACCTCCTTTCCACCCCCAATCCCTGCGGGGATGATAAGCGTTGTTCCACAAGGGTCGTGTACCTGCTTCTTTGTCAAACAAAATGATTGAAGAGGCATATATAAATTAGGGTTAGCATAGAGTTCGTTGGTGATATCATCAAGACCCGTCGAGTACTCTAAATCATCGTTTATTGATAGTTCTTCGGCAAGTTGCCAATTACAACTATCTTCCGATGATTCATCATCGTCAAGATTGATTACAATGGGTACAATGTCGTTTAAAACAAAACCGCCATCATAATCAAACCCTGGTTCGGTATCAGCTTCATCTCCGCTGTCCGTTCCTTGGGCCGATGGTTCAGTATCGGATTCAGCGCCGTATAAAAGGGAATCGGTGAAGTAATTCTCCAATCCCTTGAACGGTTGCTTATCCGCGACCACCGTCTTGACTTCATTATCTGTGCCCACATATTTGAAGCACTGATGTAGAGTTGACGGGACTATAAGGTTACCGTGGATCCAAGGTCGACCCAACAGTAAATTATAGGATGTTTCCGCGTCAATCACATAACAAGTGACCTCCGACATCAAATCCCCGATCTGGCACTTAATTCAGACCTTCCCCAAGGGCCTAGACCCGCTGGTGTTGAATCCGTAGATCGTCGTGCCAGTGGACGCTAATTTGCTAGTCGGGATTCCGAGATGATGCATCAATCGGAACGGCATGATGCTAACAGCGGAACCCGGATCGACTTGGATCCGGTTGACAACGCTGGAGCCAATATGCCCGGTGAAATACAAGGGCCTATCGTGATTTGAGTTCTTCGTCTGCATGTCTTCTTTGGTGAAAGAGATGCAGGGGAAGTGATGCGCCGCCAGATTGCATTGTTGAGCTGACGACTCCGGTTCTTCGGAAGATGGTTTGATCCGAGTCAAGAAGGCTTCGGAATCACTCAAGGCTTCTTGTAGTGCTTTCCGTGTATCCTTCGACAATCGCAGCAACTCGTACAGGGTTATGCGAGCCGGGATGTTGGCCAATTGTGCCATAATGTCGAAGTGAGGTGGAGAGCTCGTATTCCCTGGTTTGTCTCGCCCAATCGGGTGATTGAATCGAGATTGCCTCGGGTTCTGAGCTTCTTGACGTACAGGCTCTTTTCCTTTATCCTTTTGTGGGATTCTCTCCGTCGCCACTGCAGGTATTGGGGGAATTGCTGAAATTCCCAACTCTGCCAGCGTCTTGGAAGGTGGGGTTTTGGTACCCAATTGCTCAGTAGCCTCCGGATACTTGAAGTGATACTCATTCCCGCTTCGGGTTGCAAAAGCTTCTTGCTCGTCCTCAGAAAGTGGGAAGGTTGGAATTTTGTCGTCATCCACCCCCGGTATGGCAGAAGCACCGTAGCACGATTTGCCCTTCCTCTTCGACTTCTTCTTGTTCTTTGTGGAAGAGGTCCCGGCCCACTGTTCATCTGCGATCAAGTCCGGATGAACCCACAGGATCTCGCCATTTGGGGCTGTGTGTTGCACAAGCCCTTTCTGGCGCTGCTGGTGTGGATCATCATTCACCGTCTTCACCGCCGCTTTGATCACCGATTCGTGTTGGAACCAACTCGAGGGAACAGATCCAAAGCTAATGGATACGGTGTTTGCGCCCACCTTTTTCTCTTTGGGCTGCTTCATAGTGATGACCCCAACATCGATCAGGGCCTGAATCTTGTCCTTGAGAGCGTAGCATACCTTGGTAGGATGGTGCACCGCTCGGTGGAATGCACAGTATTTCGGATCGTTGACCCTCTTGGCATCTTCTTGATCCTGAATCGGCGGCAACTTGATCTTGTTGTTCTCGACCAAGTACTTGAAGATACCGGGGATTTCATCCTCCTTGAACGAGTAGACCTTTGGGAACCTTGGCTCCCCAACCTTTTGCTTCTGGGGCTGTTGTTGCCACCTGGGTTGTTGAGGCGCCCTCTGCTGCTGCTGTTGCGGCTGCTGGGGCTGTTGAGGCTGTTGCGGCTGTGTTTGCACCTCAAAGACCTGATTTGCGACCACCGCATTCGCATGCGCCTTCCCTTTACCCTTGGGGGTAAAATTTGGTTGCGGGGCATTGTTGGGTATTTGTCCCCTCTCTGCCTTTTTTCTCTTGAGGAATCGTTCAGCTCGCTCTCCACGCATCTTCAAATCCTTCCAGGTTTTAGATGGCGCCATTCCCATGGCTTCAAGGATGTCGAGCGTCAAATTGTTGTGGCAAGTCTCAAGGATGAAATCCTCGCTGACCGGATCCCTGCAATTCATAGCTTTGTTCCGGAACCTCTTCACGAAGTTTTCAACCGTCTCGCCGTTCTTTTGCTTTTCATCGAACAGCGTACCGATTGAAACCTCGGTGTCATCATCAAAGAAATTGGTTAAAAACATGTCCTCCATGTCATCCCAGCCATTGATGCTTCCAGGCTTGAGACGGCGATACCAATCGAAGGCAGCTCCGCGAAGAGTGCCGACGAATGACCGCACCATGAGGGGCTCATTTCCGGAAATGATTCCTAAATGAGACTTGAAGTAGATTAAATGCTGGGTAGGGGAACCCTTCCCATCAAACGGCGTAAAGTTAATCAGATTAAACTTTGCCGGATATGGGATCGATTCCCACTCCCTTGGATAGGGGCAGGGTATACCAGACCTTTTTACTTCTTGAGCACTCATCAAGGCGTTGATTTTGCTCTCCAGGTCTTTCATCTTCCTGTCCTCACTTGTCTCGGTCTTCGAGTGGCTTCTGGGAGAGGCGGCGTGGTCCTCTTTTGCATTATCTTCTGCGGGACCACCCCCAGTGTTGGTATTGATGGGAGGAATGTTGACATTATCCGCTTCCCGCTCATGCTCCTCTGGATTGCGTTGGCTCGGTTCTCCTTGGTGAACCGTCATCGTCGCGATCTGTTGGTCGTGCATCTCCCTCATCCGCTGCATGGCCATCTCCATTTCAAATTTGAAGCTCTCCTTCTGCTTGGCCAGGGCTTCTTCAAGTATCTTCGACACTTGTTCGGCGCTGATCATGAGCGATTCATAAGGTTGGCCCGCACTCGAAGTTGTGTCGTCGGATGCGACGGCGGAGCAGGTATCAGAATCAGCATCTGATTCTTCTTCTTCTAGGGAAAGTCCCTTATGTACTCTTGGGTAATTCTTTCGTTTGATGGTTCCCGACCGTAACCATGTCATGCATCGGGAAGCCTCGGCAAGCTGATCCAAGTTGAGACGTGGTGTTGATCCCCCTCTGCCGGTCATGTTGACTGACACTTTCGAGTATTCATCCTCTCGGCGGAGCGATTTCTTCTTGTGGAAACGCTTCGGCTTGGAGAGTCTCTCGAACACCGAGATTCTTGTTGGGGTTTGAGCACAGCAACACTCGGACAGCACTGCCTTGATAATGTTGGCACACGGGCAGTGGGACTCCATATCCTGAATGTACCTCTTTCGAGATTTTTCCCCACCCCCAGCCCTGTAGTACAGCTCATCAGCTTGATAGCTGGAGCAACCTACGGAGTGCTGGTGGATGTCCCTCGGTATGACACGCTCATCCTCAGACGAGTGTGTTTCCCTTTGGGAATGCAAAACTTGGTTAGATTTTTCAAGAGTGGCCCGTTCAATTTTACGCTTTTGGGAGCGTAGAAATCGAACGGGCTCTTTTAGTTCGACTCGCAACTCAGTGCGGTCGGTGATAGGGGCTTTCCCTTTTTCATCTTTCTTGGGGGGATTGATTCGACCCCCGGTCTGGTTTTTAACTTGGGGACCTTTCAATGGTCCCAGCCGCTCTTTGACGGGTATTCTTCCTCGGTTCTCCGGTAAGGGACCGAGGCGACTCGTCAAAGGAACCTGGGATCTTGAATTATCCCCTTTTTTACCTGGCCCTGTTGAGGGTGCCGGTACAGGAGGAGTAGGCTCTGATTTGGTTGAACTCTGGGCGATAGTCTTGCCCTTCTTGGTTTGAGGTGTTGGGTTTGTTTTGCGTACCCACACCAGTTTGCTTGTAGACGGTGTTTTGACCACCGTTCCTTGCTGCATCTCCTCTGCCTTCTTCAGGAGGAGCCGGGCATGTGCAAGTAGAGCGCGGCGCTTCTTGATTCGCTCCTCGAGCGTGGAGCGGTTCCTTTTGACTCGGATCCACTCGTTTGCTTCTGATTTGGAGGGGAGGTTGACTGCTTGCCGTTGCTCTTGTCGCTGCCTCGACTTCAGATCCTCTGCATAGCGCACTCCATCTTTCGACTCCTTAGCCCCGGCGAGCTGTTGAGCGAGGCGTTGGCGGCGTCTTTGGATCGCCCTTTTTGATGGAGTTGGAGTAGCGTCACCCATTGCCTTTGGTGCTGTTGGATCTACGTTCTTGACCACACTGATCGACGCAAGGCCGTTGTGTGGTGCAAGTGCAGCAGCAGCGACGGCGGGGTCTTGAATTGAGGAGTTGGAGATCCCGCAAGCCCTTTTTGGAGATGGGTTCTTCCTGCGCCGATGCGGAGAGGCGGATCTGGAGGAGGAGGAGGAGGAGAGGTACTCTTCATACTTCTGCTAGTCGAACTTGTACTCGACCTCTTCATTCACCCGGATCTTGAAGGCCGGTTGCATCACTCCGATCTCGGCAGCGTGATCGGTGGCTCCCACTGTGGTCGCCAGCTTGTTTCCGGTAAAAGTTGCTGTTTTCATTACTTTGCTATCTGTTACAACTTCGATCGTTACAACAGTATAAAATGAAAACAAAGGGGTACAACTTAAACGAAAATAAACACGAGATCCCGGTTTGGTACGGTCTCGCTTGCGTGGGTTGTTGGCCTGTGACGGGGACGTCGATATTCGTGGACCGCCGACTCTTCAAGATCCTTCCGGGAAAATCCGGCAGAGCTTCGTCTATCCGCGTGGGATATAGAAGCAGAACTTCGTCGATCCGCGTGAGATCTTAGAAGTTTAAAGCGTATATCTCGGTTAAACGAGATAGTAGCTCTTCTTAGTGTCGCCTGCGAAGGGCAACACCAAGGACAGAAGGGGGTGAATGAAGAAAGGTTGATGAAGACTCTCGCTCCTCGATCCGGCAGGGCTTCGCCGCTCTCTTGCAGACTCTGACTCCTCACTCCGGCAGGGCTTCGCCGCTCTCTTGCAGAACGATCCTTGGCTAAGATAATTCAGCCTTGAATCGAGTGCAAAATCAGGAGCCCCTCACAAAGGAGGCCTTAGGGGTCTATTTATAGGCTCATGAGGGGGGGAGAGGACACCTAGGAGACACCCCCTAGGGGGTGTCTCGTCCCGGCCTGGCCGAGACACCCCTGGGGTGTCTTGGCTTTGCCCAGACACCCCTCGGGTGTTTCGAGCCTGCCGAGGTGTCCGCAGGTGTCCCGGTTCAGTCCGTTGTCCTGCCGTTGTCCCGCCGTTGACTCGCCGTTGACTCGCCGTTGACTTTTCGTCCGAACTCGGATTTGAGTGATTTCAGATACGTTGGAATCGTGGCGGCGAGCTCTGTAGGCCCTGATGGTTGGATTATCAGTGGGGTGATCGGGGCATGGCGGGCGTTGGCCCAATTGCGGTGGTCGCGGGGTTTTCGGTCAATCCGTATCCCCGTGATTCTGACATTCTGTCGGCTCACGTAATCCGTCGGTTTGCTTCAATCGCTCACCGGAGTCATTTGAGCTCTTGTGAACTGGGTAGCGTCGTTCGATCGTCGATCGTTAACACCGAGCTGTGAGTGGGGCCCTATCAGCAATTTTCGATGCCTACAGATACCCCCTCCAAAGTGTTTCGGACTCGTTTCTCTTATAGAAGAGCCCGGAATACTTTGGATATGATTGGTCCAACCTTCAGTCGGTTTAAGGGACCTGTGGTTCGCTTCAACTCTCGGCTCTTTCGATCTTCGGTTTATCCGGTGCTTTGTCGAATAACCGAAGTTGTACCGGCGCTGCGTTTATCGCCTGGCCGTCGTCGGAGTCTCGAGTCTACAGCTGGTGAGTTGAGTTTGGCTCGTGTCATTGAGTTGACTTTCGAACTTGCTACCCCTGTCACATCGTGTTGACTTGGGGTTTTGGCTCACTGTGAGTTGACTTTTTGTCGCAACGCGCTGTCCGGCGTTGACCTAAGGTTACGCGTTGACCGGCGTCCACCTTAGGGTTTTGGGACCGCGTGGGTTGACTTTTGTCGTCACGTGTTGACTTTCGTCGCCACGTGTTGACTTTTGCTGCAACGCACTGTCCGGCGTTGACCTAAGGTTACGCGTTGACCGGCGTCCGCCTTAGGGTTGTGAACCGCGTGGGTTGACTTTTGTCATCACGTGTTGACTTTTGCTGCAACGCGCTGTCCGGCGTTGACCTAAGGTTACGCGTTGACCGGCGTCCACCTTAGGGTTTTAGAACCGCTTGGGTTGAGCTTTGTCGTCACGTGTTGACTTTTGGTGCAACGCGCTGTCCGGCGTTGACCTAAGGTTACACGTTTACCGGCGTCCACCTTAGGGTTTAAGATTGCAACGCGCTGTCCGGCGTTGACCTAAGGTTACGCGTTGTCTGGCGTCTACCTTAGGGTTTTGAACCGCATGGGTTGACTTTTGATGCAACGCGCTGTCCGGCGTTGACCTAAGGTTACGCGTTGACCGGCGTCTACCTTAGGGTTTTGAACCGCATGGGTTGACTTTTGACGCAACGCGCTATCCGGCGTTGACCTAAGGTTACGCGTTGACCGGCGTCCACCTTAGGGTTTTGAACCGCATGGGTTGACTTGCAACGCGCTGTCCGGCGTTGACCTAAGGTTACGCGTTGACCGGCGTCCACCTTAGGGTTTCAGAACCGCTTGGGTTGACTTTTGTCGACACGTGTTGACTTTCGTCGCCGCGTGTTGACTTTTGTCTCAACGCGCTGTCCGGCGTTGACCTAAGGTTACGCGTTGACCGGCGTTCACCTTAGGGTTTTGAAATTGCCGCGCATTGTTTTGTGGAATTCATCCGTATTTTCAACCATCGGCGAAGAATGGATATTTTCAGAGATATTGAGGGGTCGAAAAATCATTCGGGGAGTCAAAACATCGCACAGGGGGGTCAAAAGACCGTCTAGGGGGTCAAATCCCGGGCGAAACACCCCTAGGGGTGTTTCACCCCTAGTGGTCCCCCCCTCTTCTTGTTTTGTCATTTTCCCTCTTTTGCTTATGGTGCATGGTCCCCCCCTCCTTTAATTTGAATTTCAAGAGAGAAAAGTCCCCCCTTTTTGGCTCCCAAAACCGAATTTCCCCCCTCTCTTTCTCATTTTCGGTTTTTGGTCTTCTTCTTCCCCAAGCCAACTTCCTCCATTGTTTGCCTTCAAGCATCCATCACCTCCTCAAGAGGAGCTCGGATTCTTGAGCAAGCTTTATTGGCCGAAAGCTTTCCTCTCCAACTAGGGTCCTTTCCTCCATTTTCAAGCTCAAAGGGAAACCTCTTTGGTTTGGTAAGCTCCCCTTCACAATCCTCTTATCTTCTTGTAAAAATTGCACCTTTATGTTTACAATAGATAGGGGTTGTGTATGCAATATGTTCTTTGGGGGTTTTATTGCAAAAAACCGAAACTTGGGGGGTTTATTGCAAAAACCGAAACTATGGGGGTTTATTTGCAAAAACCGTGGGATTTTTATGCAATGATGGGACTGAGATTTTGGGGTTTGGATTTATGTCCACTTGATGAAGAAATGGGGGTGCTTTATGCAAGAGGATTGAAGGGTTATTTGGGGGGTTTATTTGCAAAACAGCCCATGTAAATTTTTTGGGGGTCTAATTTGCAAAATGACCACGAATTTGGGGCTGAAATTCAGAGAGTGTTGACCCCAAACTCTTGATCGAATTTTTGGTAAAGGCACGTGGATGCAAAACCAAAAGTTCGAGGAGGGGCTTTTATGTAAAATTGACCAAATTCTGCAAAAGGACTTATTTGCAAAATTTGATCAGAGTTATAGGGTACCGGGATGTTAGATGATCAAGTATAATGACCATGACCCGAGTCACACGTGTCCTTGACTTGAATTTGGCCTTGAGTACGGGGGTATTTTGGGTATTTCACCAAAATTTATCGCGAAACGACGATTATCGTTTTGCGGGCACGAAATTCGTAGGTTTAATTAGACTTTAACTGTGAAGTCCTATTTGTTTATAGGATTTCAAGTCCAAGTGCTTAATTTCCCTTTTTTTGATATTTCGTGTATATATATTGTACCTGATGTACTGCTCTTCACTGCAGATTTGCGATGTCTCCCCGCCGATCTCGACCTTCCGGGAGTCACTCTCGTCCGCCGCATAGCGAGGAGGAAGCTCCCGCGACATCATCCCCAGCGACTTCTTTTTATGGGGGTGAGGATTTTGATTTTCTGTATCCCGGATTGACCTTTCGCGGGTCATGAAGGAAGAACCGATACCCCTCCCGCGGGGGTTAAGGTTTCAGACTTGTTTTGCTTAGCCAATTCAAGTCTTCGGGTATGTTGGGGCGATCTCGTGTTGCCTTACACCTTATAGGTCGGTATACATTATCACGTGATTCACGTGACGGCGTATACCGTCCTCCCGGTGTAGGGCACTCGAAATCGTCTTCACCAATTATCCCGTGAACAATCTCATTTTGTTTTTATGAGATAAGTGTTTTGACCCTTTTGCTCCATTGCAGTCGATTTTCCTGGTGGTAGCTTCCCTGCTCATGCGAACACCGGTTGTAGCCGCGAGGTCTTCTCTTCGGCTTTTGCTAGGCCAGCGGTTAGTCCGTTCCCGCAGTTTGACGGGGATCGTTCTGACGAGTCCAGTCGCCTGATACGGGATGGGGGGCGCCACTGTTTACGCCAGCTCCTCACCGACGCTACTTTTACCGCGGATGCTATGTCCACCCAGGCTTTGAAGAAGCCGGCTTTCTTGTTCGGGGATCATGTGGAGGATCCCGACATATTGACTCTCCCAGAGGAGCATTGGTTAACTCTTGAGGAGAGTGCCCTTCTGTATATTCCTTCCATCCCTCGCTATTACTCCTTTACTCATCTGGAGGGGCAAGGTGTGGAGAGACGGATGTCCTGGAAGCTCACTGATGACGTTGTGCGGGTTCAGTGTGGGTACATTTCTCATGGAAAGACCCCTGGTTCCGGCGGATATCATCCTGTTCGTGGCCTACGACCCGGGATCATGGGTCTTGGCGCCGCACCCCCAGATGAGATGTTTACAGTTGCTTCTACAGTGAGGAACCGCTTGGCTCTCCTTGGGAGAAGGCTTCCTCACCCGGAGTATCGATGCTATGGTTGGGCTTCTTCTTTACCCAAGGGGTGGTGGCCCCGTATGACCGGCTACGTCTTGGGCCGTTGGGAGGAGATTTTGAAGAGCAGTGGCCTGTATGTGCCTATACGGGCTACTATGTATGGACTCCCCGTCAGCTGCCGCCATTTCTTGGCATTGTTGGAGACGTACATGCCTGATAGCAACACCTTCCTGACTGGTGACGGAGAGTTGGGGTTGGCTCTCCACGAGATGCATCAGGTTTCTGGTCTCCCGATGGGAGATTACCCTTACCAGGAGTATTTCCCCTCGAACCAGCAGTTGTGGAGGTTGAGGCAGGATGATCCCGATATGTATGCCACTCTCTGGGACCTCACTTGTCATTATCATACCTCATTGACCCTGATTTCCCCCCCGGCGAAGACAAAGAGGAAGATCAGCTTGAAGCAGTTCGCCACTTATCTGTTCCAGAACTTGGAGGGTAGCTCTAGCGACCTTGTTCGCGAGCTAGATATTTTGACTGTCACTGCCGTTAACGAGTTGGTGGAGAAGAGCGGGGCCCAATCCTATACCCTTGCCAGCGCTGAGGGAGCTTTCCCCGCGGGGACCAAGTTTCGCTCGTTCCTCCGCCGTGCGCAGAAGTCTATTGAGCCTAGGTCTCTGTTGGCAGGATATCTTGCTCT
Organism: Asparagus kiusianus; assembly: GCA_022839385.1. Classification (NCBI taxonomy): domain Eukaryota; kingdom Viridiplantae; phylum Streptophyta; class Magnoliopsida; order Asparagales; family Asparagaceae; genus Asparagus; species Asparagus kiusianus. The sequence goes on along the minus strand of BQKN01000693.1, from coordinate 25,919 downwards.
CTGGTTAAAGAAGTGTGTCGTTCCTCATCAGTCTTTGGATGCCTTACCTCTTGAGGTGCTTTTTCCCGCGGTTCAGTTAGCTTATGGGAGAGAGCTTTCTTTGCTCCCGGCGATGGTGGCCAGCATCCATTGCGGGCTTAGGAGCGTGGTCCGTAGCTTTACTCAGGTGGGTCCTGAGATATCTACCGAGCTTATCTGTCCTAAGGTCGAGCTCCCCTACGCATATCTGATGGCGTGGCTCGTTCTTCATCGTCCTGGGCTGATGTCAGCGCCTAGTGCTGTTGATGTTCCTGTTCCATATCTGCAGCTGTTGGAGAAGAGTAGATGGCTCGGGAAGAAATTCGAGGACGTTCAGCAGGAGCTTCAAGTCCGCAAGGGCTGGGAGTTCTTTAAGTGCTTCCCTCAGTTTTCGGGCCGATATGGCGACGTGTTGATTGATGAGGAGAAGCCCCGGAGTAACCGCACCATTCTCGACATCGGCTGTTTTCGTTGGTTGATTAACATCCGTGTCGGGTATCTTGTCTTCCGGGTGAAGAACCGATGCTATATAGAGCCTTACCTCCCTTGCCGCTTTGCTCGTCAATTCGGCTATGACCAGCTATATATCGGGAACCCCAGCCGCGGTTTGAGGGTTGAGGGAGGACTAGTTGACGGCGTGCGAGCGTGGTTGTGGACCATGGCGGGCTGCACCGGGGCCCGCTTTGCTCTTCCCTCTTATAGGCGCAAGCCGATGATCACTTTTCTCAGTTGCAAGTGGCTTCTTTCTGCTTATGAATTCATAGGCGTGAAGAGCCTTTCGGAGTTGGAGTCCGATCACTCAGTGCAGGCCGCCATGATGGCTGCTCGTAAGGCTGAGATTGCTCGGAAGCAGAGGAAGAGGCGTGGTAAATCCTCCCTCTCCAGCAGAGATGATGCAGGGTCTCTCCCTATGGATGATGAGGTCGAGACTCCTGAGGGGGAGTCTGCGGATATAGACACCGACCAAGGAGAACTCGGTGCAGGTTTGTCACATACCCTTCGATTTCCTTTCTTGAATCCAGCTGGCATTTATGAATGTCATCATTTCAGGTAGGACCTCTGGTGATCATGAGCCACTTGCTTCTCACTTCACGGGCTCAGGGCCTGATGACCGAGCTACTATGAGTAGTAAGCCTGCGCATGATCGACCTGTGGGTTCCAATAGAGCTGGTACTTTGAAGAGGAAAAAGACTGTTCCCAAGCCACCTAGGGATCGGCGTTCGTGTGGAGCGGACTTGAACGACATTGCCGGTGGTGAGGAAGATAACACCTTTTGAATGCATTTTTGTTGCTTTGGGGTGATTTACCTTTGGGATTCATAATCGTGTTCTGGATTTCAGGGATCTTTGAAGAAGGTGAGCTTCCCCCGGCTCCGGCATTTCCTGGATCCGACCACATGGATTGCTTTATGCAAGAAATGTGCGACGCTCTTCATGATGGCTCCCTAGGCATTGACCTGAATATTGATCTTGAGCCGGTGAACAGCGTCGATCCCAGCATCCCATACTCAGGTATATCTCTATTCAAGGATATCCTTCTTAGGAATTCTGTGCTTTGCTTTCTCTTTTGTGCATCTCTCCAACCCTCTGGTTGTCTTGCAGATGCCGCCAGAGAAGAACTAGCTGAGGATGGAGTCTTTCCAGATGTAGGCTTCGGGGTACGGGAGCATGCTCCTGTTCCCGGCTTCTCGAGGCCCGATGCTGGATTACTGGCCGATATGTTGGCTGAACAGACTTCGGAAAGACCTATGAGACCACTCTTTGGGAGTGGTTCATTCACAGGTATATATCCGATCCCGTTTTTCTTTACTTGCCTAAATTTCCATTTTGGCTAATAAGAAAGCTTAACTGTAGGACCAGGCGATGTGCCTGATGCTGCTACAGCTGCGGGCGTTTTTCCACCTCCACCGAGTAGTACGACTGACTTGCCCACGAGGGTTGATACACCCCCCATGACCACTCCTGTCGTGACTTCGGCTTCTGTCGGATCTCAACCCGAGGGGACTTCTGCCGGTATAGGTATGCTTCGAATTCCTCCTTCAGGTTTTCTGATTATTTTTGATAGTCCTTTAGCTTCTTGTGTTGCTGCTTTCAGGACCTCGATCTTCTCTTTATGAGCATGTTCACGCTCCTTTGGTCGATACCGATCCAGACCGAGACGTTTTTCGTATGGACCTGGGATATTTTACGACCTTCTATAATGGCATGATCGAGAAGCTTCTTCACAGGGGATGCTGTTTCGATCAGTTCAGGCGTTCCTTCTCTCGTCATATGATGATGATGAGGGAGGAAGGACACCCGGAGCTGGCCGATTCTTTTACTGCTGAATTCGCTATCCTGGAGTCAGAGATCTCAGAGCTGAGGGAGTTGAAGGCTGGTGGAGCTTCCTCTTTTGCATCCTCTCAGGTGGAGGATAGGTTGACGCAGTGGCGTGAACTGAGATCTTCCGTTGGCAGCGAGCTCCGATCACGTGAGCATACTGTCGGACAGCTGATGGCCGCTCTGGCGAGGAAGGACACCAGTAGAGCCGAGTTAGTCAGCTCCCTAGATTCCACTCATGCAGAGATAGCTAGACTGAAGGAAGCCTTAGAACGTGCCGAGGAGTCTGCCGCTACTATTAGTGAGGACCTGGTTGGGTTGGAGCGTTCTCGTGACTGGACACTCGATAGGCTGGGATCAGCACAGGAGGGGTTGATGAAGCTGCAACGCGAAGCCGCGGAGGTTCTCAACAGTTCTGAAGATTCTGTCCGAGCTAGCCTGCAGGCGGAGTTCGAGCAGGACTATATGGACAGGCTCTCTGGTTTAGAGTCTCATATTCTTAGCCGTCGGTTGCCTTCGGGTTGACGGACTTGCTGTTGTATGCTTTTGGCTTGATCCTTTATGAGAGACTCTGTACTTGCTTCTTTTAACAGGATGTTTTGGTGCACCCCCAGTCCTTAATGTTATGACTTTGAATTCGTAAACTCTGTCATTCATCATTTTCTTTTTTATGGAAAAAGGGCACTTTGCACCGCGTATTAGGCGATGACTTATCCCTACTTAGGATTCGGGATAAAATTCCCCGTGCGTGTGAAGCCCGGATTATGGTGTTATTAATAACAACCTGCCACAATGTGGAATATGTGGGCTTTTGTCTCTTTTTACGGTTAAGGACTAACCGGCAATGCGTGTTAGGCACTGACTTATCCCTACTTAGGATTCGGGATAAAATTCCCCGTGCGTGTGAAGCCCGGATTATGGTGTTATTAATAACAACCTGCCACAATGTGGAATATGTGGGCTTTTGTCTCTTTTTACGGTTAAGGACTAACCGGCAATGCGTGTTAGGCACTGACTTATCCCTCCTTAGGATTCGGGATAAAATTCCCCGTGCGTGTGAAGCCCGGATTATGGTGTTATTAATAACAACCTACCACAATGTGGAATATATGGGCTTTTGTCTCTTTTTACGGTAAAGGACTAACCGGCAATGCGTGTTAGGCACTGACTTATCCCTACTTAGGATTCGGGATAAAATTCCCCGTGCGTGTGAAGCCCGGATTATGGTGTTATTAATAACAAACTGCCACAATGTGGAATATGTGGGCTTTTGTCCCTATTTACGGTTAAGGACTAACCGGCAATGCGTGTTAGGCACTGACTTTGGGATTTTTGGCAAACCCCCAGCCTTCAACGGGTTTGACTTGCCTTTACCGATTGCCGTTTGAATCGGGCAAGCATGCGAATTATCTAGATCCGTTCCGCATGTAACGTTGTGCTAAGAAAACTGCTTTTCTTAGACTTAATGCTATGAAATTGAATACATAGGCTTCGTCTTTCTCACGGGAAAGACTACCCGGCAACGCTGGTTAAGCGTTGACTTCATCCCTGTCTTTTCTGAAAGCAAAGACAGAGGAAAAGGTGCTATGATTTTGAATACATAGACTTCGTCTTTCTCACGGGAAAGACTACCCGGCAACACTGGTTAGGCGTTGACTTCATCCCTGTCTTTTCTGAAAGCAAAGATAGGGGAAAAGATCGCTATGATTTTGAATTCATAGACTTCGTCTTTCTCACGGGAAAGACTACCCGGCAACGTCGATTAAGCATTGACTTCATCCCTGTCTTTTCTGAAAGCAAAGACAGAGGAAAGATGGGAGACTAGAAGTGGGATCTCCACTCCGAGAATCGAAAAGATTCAGATAACCCTAACTGTCGTAAGGTTTGATTATCGAATCGAAAGGTTCAAACGACCCTAACTGTCGTAAGGTTTGGTCATTTGACTCTGAAGAGGAAGAATTTTATATTCTATCTTCAGCAGGAAAGGAAACTCGGGGTGGGATCTCCACCCCCAGAATCCGACAGGTGAAACTAGGAGTGAGATCTCCACTCCGAGAATCGAAAAGATTCGGATAACCCTAACTGTCGTAAGGTTTGGTTACTCGAATTGAAAGGTTCAAACGACCCTAACTGTCGTAAGGTTTGGTCATTTGACTCTGAGGAGGAAGAATTTTATATTCTGTCTTCAGCAGGAAAGGGAACTCGGGGTGGGATATCCACCCCCAGGATCCGAAAGATGAAACTAGGTGTGGGATCTCCACTCCGAGAATCGAAAAAGATTCGGATAATCCTAACTGTCGTAAGGTTTGATTATCGAATCGAAAGGTTCAAACGACCCTAACTGTCGTAAGGTTTGGTTATTCGATTTGAAATTGGACCTCTCGTTCATTGAACGAATCGAGAAGGGATTTTGGTTGTGGTCCTAACTGTAGTAAGGTTTGACCAAGTGGGGAGTGTGAGAATGATCATAACCGAAAGAAGGTTTGATCGCTCGATTTGTGGACCTCTCGTTAATTGACGGAATCGAGAGGGGAATTTGGCTTTGGCCCTAACTGTAGTAAGGTTTGACCAAGCTGGAATTGTGTGGTGGAGACTATGAGTAGTCAGAAACCACTGAAAGTTTTGTGAGGAAAGATTAATCCATCGAATGATTAGATCTCATCTCAGCAAAAGAGTGCTTGTGAGAGTTAGATTCTGACAAACAAGAATATTCTGAATTCGAACATTGATTTCTTGCTCATCAGCGACCGGGTTATCCCTAAGAATACCCCGATGCGGTATTCTTCCGGGAACTTCCCGGTACCTCAATTCTTCGGAGGATACTAAGGGTAGTATCTCTTCAGAAATTTGCCATTTATTGGCATCATGAGCCGGTCACCATCTTTGGTGACTAGGCGATAGGCGCCGTTCGAGTAAACTGTTTCTACTACGAACGGTCCTTCCCATTTGGGTTCAAATTTGCCTTTCTTCTTGGAGTTAAGGATCATGGGACGTCTTTCAGTTAAGACCAAATCCCCTTCCTTAAAACTCCTTTGTCGAACCTTTTTGTCGAAGGCTCGAGAAATTCTGGCTTGGTAAAACTCGATGTGCTGTTGAGCTTCCAGGCGCTTTTCATCGAGCATCTCGAGTTCTTCGAGGCGCTTCTGATGCTGTTCTTCGGTCGTCATCTGGGTTGCAAGAGCGATGCGAAGAGATGGAATTTGAACTTCCAGAGGGAGAACGGCTTCACATCCATACACCAATGAGTACGGGGTTGCGCCGGTTGGTGTACGTACCGTGGTACGATAGGCCCATAAAGCTGCGCCGAGCTTGTCGTCCCAATCTCGCTTGTTATTTTTCACAAGCCTTGACAAGAGCTTTATGATAGTCTTGTTGAAGGCTTCAGCTAACCCGTTTGCTGTGGGATTATAAGCTGTTGACGAGATGTCCTGAATCTTGAACTTTTCGCAGAACCTTATGAAGGCGTTGCTGATAAATTGAGGACCATTGTCGTGTATGATTCGTCTTGGAACACCATGCCGGTAAATGATATGGTGCTTGATGAATGCAATGACGTTACTCGTCTTGACTTCTCTGAGTAGAACTGCTTCAGCCCATTTGGAGAAGTAGTCAGTGATCGCCAGGATGAACCGATCGCCTTTGACTGAGGGGGGATTGATAGGACCAACAATGTCCATTCCCCAGGTCTCAAACGGCCACGACGTAACCGAAGGATGCAGATGCTCCGGAGGCTGGTGCATGTAATTCGCGTGTACCTGACACGCGTGACACTTCCGGGCGTATACAATTGCCTCATGCATCATGGAGGGCCAAAAGTATCCCATTCTCCTGATGTGATCATAGAGCTTGGGACCAGGTTGGTGCGCGCCGCACTCTCCTTCATGTGCCTCTTTAAGCACTTCTTCAGCTTCTTTGGTTGATAGGCAACGTGCCAGCATGCCATCATACCCCCTGCGGTATAGCGTTCGATTCTCCGTATTATAGTAGAATCTCGGAGCTCTTCGTCTGATCGACTCCCTCTCCTTCACGTCTTCTGGCAAGATTCCGTGTAAGACGTAGTCGATGATGGGGAAGCGCCAATCCCGGGGCTCAAACTCAGCCTGAGTTGTGTGCGCCTCCTGAACCTCTTCTTCCCTGCCATTTTCATCGTGAAGCGGCACTAAGAGTTGGTGAGTTCCTACCGTAACAAATTGCTCTGTTCCGGGTGGCTGTGCCAGGGATACAGCTAAAGCTGCTAACGCATCTGCGTAGGTGTTCTGCAACCGCGGAACGTGCTCGATGAAGAATCCTTCAAACGACTCCGCCAGCTCCACCGCCATCTTGTGATAAGGAATTAAATCCTGACTTCGGACTTCGTATTCCCCTTGGACTTGTTTGACTATCAGTTGAGAATCACCGAAAGCTTCGAGATACTCAACTCCCAGCTCTTTGGCGAAGTTGAGTCCTATAATCAGTGCGTTGTACTTTGCCACATTATTCGAGCACGGCTCAGTTAATGAGTAGGCTCGAGGCATCACATGTTTTCCCGGGGAGACTAAGACCACCCCAACTCCGGAGGAGACCTTAGAACATCCAGGAGTACCTGCGGCATTAGCTGCTCGTGAAGCACCGTCGAAGTACAAACGCCACACTTGTTGGTGTGAAGTTGCGTTGACTTCGTGGGTTTCATCAGGTAGGTCGTCGTATATTTCGGCGGCGTCCGTTGTTGGATTAGTTGCCAAGAGATCACAGATGGCCTGTCCTTTTACTGACTTCTGCTGTTTGAAGTGCAGATCGTATTGGGACAAGAGTAAAGCCCACTTCGCTAATCGCCAGCTCATGGAAGCCGGTTGAGTCATGAACACTCGGACCGGGTTAACTTTGGAGATGACGTAGATGGTTTGTCCAACCAAGTAATGCCGCATCTTCTGGATGGCGAACACTAAGGCTAGGCACTCTCTCTCAATCATGGGATATCGAGATTCCGCGCCCACCATGGTTCTGCTCAAGTAATATACCGCCTGCTCGTGACCGTTATCGTCATCTTGTGCAAGCAATGCACTTAATGAGTGGCTCGTCGCCTTGACATAAATCAAGAACGGTTTGCCCGATTTCGGTGCAACGAGTACGGGAGGTTTCGAGAGATATTCTTTGATACTCTCGAACGCCTTTTGACAGGCCTCGTCCCATACGAATGACACGCCCTTCTTTGTGAGCCTGGAGAACGGTTGGCATTTCCCCGAAAGGTTTGAGATAAACCGACGGATATAAGCCAATCGTCCTTGCAGTCCTCTGAGTTCTTTGAGGTTCCTCGGAGGTTGCAATTCATTGATCGCCTTCACTTTGTCCGGATCAATGTGAATACCTTTGGTGGTGACGACGAATCCCAGGAATTTGCCACTGGACATTCCGAGGAAAGACTTGGTAGGGTTCATCTTCAACTGATGAGCTCGCATTAGGTCGAACATGGTCTTCAAGTCTTTGATGTGATCTTTCTTATCACGACTTTTCACGACCAGATCGTCCACGTAGCATTCGACGGTCTTTCGGAGATGCTCTTGAAAGATCTTCGACATGGCTCGCTGATATGTGGCACCTGCATTCTTCAAGCCGAAGGGCATGACTGTGTAGCAGAATACACCGAGAGGCGTTCTGAATGCAGTGTGCTTCTCATCATCTGGATGCATCTTTATCTGGTTGTAACCAGAGAAACCATCCATGAAGGACATCCTCTCGAACCCACACGTATTGTCAATGATAACATCCGTGATGGGGAGAGGAAAATCATCTTTTAGGCAAGCAGCATTGAGGTCCCTGAAGTCGATGCATATCCGGATCTTCCCGTTCTTCTTCAGGACTGGGACAATATTGGCAAGCCATTCGGGATGTTGCTCTTCTCGGATAAATCCTGAGTCGACAAGCTTTTTGACTTCGGCTTCGATTGCCTCCATCATTTGCGGACGAAACCGTCGTTGTTGTTGTTTGACTGGTTTGACATCCGGCTTAATGTTGAGACGATGCACCGCTACATTTGGATCGAGACCTGGCATGTCTTCATAATTCCAGGCGAATACGTCGATATACTCCCGGATAAGAGAAATCAACTCCTCCTTCTCCTCAGGTAAGAGGCTGTCGCTGATGAATATTGGCTTCGGATTCTCCTCGCTTCCCATATTCACCTGGACGACTTGGTCTTCGGTGGGAGGCTCTCTTTGCTCGAACCGATCGCCATACTGCATGCTTAAGTGATGAACCCACGGGTCTTCCCATGTCGGCATCTCATCATCTTCTTCTATTGTCGTTGGATCAACCGTGACCATGTTCGACATTAACTTTTTGAACGTTTCACCAAGACTAGCATCGGAATCCCAACCCGAAGAGTCGGAAGAATATCCCTTCCTAGTCTTGTTAGCAATCTGGTCGATGATTTGCCAGCCACACTCTTCGTCTGATGAGACATAGCCTAGACCTCTTTTGTAGCGATAATAATTATCGGGTTTTCCCTTCGGTACATATGCCATCCAGGGTGGAACCCGTGGACCTCGACCAAAGAAAAGACCCTCTCCTATCTTGAAGTCATACCCGTGTCTTTCCATCATGTTGCGTGCTTTGGCATCGTATTTGGATAGATGACGGGCCGGCTTATCATCGTCGTCTTCCTCTTCCATGAAATGGTCGGGTATCGGAGATGCTCTTCCTCTGCCGTAGACGACCTCTTTTCCACCCCCAATCTCTGCGGGGATGATAAGCGTTGTTCCGCAAGGGTCGTGTACCTGCTTCTTCGTCAAACAGAATGATTGAAGAGGCATATACAAATCAGGGTTAGCATAGAGTTCGTTGGTGATATCTTCAAGACCCGTCGAGTACTCTAAATCATCGTTTATTGATAGTTCTTCGGCAAGTTGCCAATTACAACTATCTTCCGATGATTCATCATCGTCAAGATTGATTACAATGGGTACAATGTCGTTTAAAACAAAACCGCCATCGTAATCAAGCCCTGGTTCGGTATCAGCTTCATCTCCGCTGTCCGTTCCTTGGGCCGATGGTTCAGTATCGGATTCAGCGCCGTATAAAAGGGAATCGGTGAAGTAATTCTCCAATCCCTTGAACGGTTGCTTATCCGCGACCACCGTCTTGACTTCATTATCTGTGCCCACATATTTGAAGCACTGATGTAGAGTTGACGGGACTATAAGGTTACCGTGGATCCAAGGTCGACCCAACAGTAAATTATAGGATGTTTCCGCGTCAATCACATAACAAGTGACCTCCGACATCAAATCCCCGATCTGGCACTTAATTCGGACCTTCCCCAAGGGCCTAGACCCGCTGGTGTTGAATCCGTAGATCGTCGTGCCAGTGGACGCTAATTTGCTAGTCGGGATTCCGAGATGATGCATCAATCGGAACGGCATGATGCTAACAGCGGAACCCGGATCGACTTGGATCCGGTTGACAACGCTGGAGCCAATATGCCCGGTGAAATACAAGGGCCTATCGTGATTTGAGTTCTTCGTCTACATGTCTTCTTTGGTGAAAGAGATGCAGGGGAAGTGATGCGCCGCCAGATTGCATTGTTGAGCTGACGACTCCGGTTCTTCGGAAGATGGTTTGATCCGAGTCAAGAAGGCTTCGGAATCACTCAAGGCTTCTTGTAGTGCTTTCCGTGTATCCTTCGACAATCGCAGCAACTCGTACAGGGTTATGCGAGCCGGGATGTTGGCCAATTGCGCCATAATGTCGAAATGGGGCTGAGAGCTCGTATTCCCCGGTTTGTCCCGCCCAATCGGGTGATTGAATCGAGATTGCCTTGGGTTCTGAGCTTCTTGACGTAGAGGCTCTTTTCCCTTATCCTTCTGTGGGATTCTCTCCGTAGCTGCTGGTCTTGGGGGAATTGCTGCAATCCCTAGTTCTGCTAGCGTCTTGGAAGGTGGGGTTTTGGTACCCAACTGCTCGGTAGCATCTGGATACTTGAAATGATACTCGTTCCCGCTCCGAGTTACAAAAGCTTCTTGCTCGTCTTCAGAAAGCGGGAAGGTTGGAATTTTGTCGTCATCCACCCCCGGTATAGCAGAGGCTCCGTAACAGGATTTGCCCTTCCTCTTTGACTTCTTCTTGTTCTTTGTGGAAGAGGTCCCGGCCCATTGTTCATCTGTGATCAAGTCCGGATGAACCCACAAGATTTCGCCATTTGGGGCTGTGTGTGGCACAAGCCCTTTCTGACGCTGTTGGTGCGGATCATCATTTACTGTCTTTACCGCCGCTTTGATCACCGACTCGTGTTGGAACCAACTCGAGGGTACAGACCCAAAACTAATGGATACGGTGTTTGCGCCCACCTTCTTCTCCTTGGGCTGCTTCATGGTAATAACCCCAACATCGATTCGGGCCTGAATTTTATCCTTGAGAGCGTAGCATACCTTGGTAGGATGGTGCACCGCTCGGTGGAATGCGCAGTATTTCGGATCGTTGACCCTCTTGGCATCTTCTTGATCCTGAATCGGCGGAAGCTTGATTTTATTGTTCTCGACCAAATACTTGAAGATACCGGGGATTTCATCCTCTTTGAATGAGTAGACTTTTGGAAACCTTGGCTCCCCAACCTTTTGCTTCTGGGGTTGTTGCTGCCATCTCGGTTGTTGAGGCGCCCTCTGTTGCTGCTGTTGCGGCTGCTGCGGCTGTTGCTGCTGTTGCGGTTGTGCTTGCACTTCAAAGACTTGATTTGCGACCACCGCATTTGCATGCGCCTTGCCTTTACCCTTGGGGGTAAAATTTGGTTGCGGGGCATTATTGGGAATTTGCCCTCTCTCCGCTTTCTTCCTCTTGAGGAACCGTTCAGCTCGCTCTCCCCGCATCTTCAAATCCTTCCAGGTTTTGGATGGCGCCATTCCCATGGCTTCGAGGATGTCGAGCGTCAAGTTGTTGTGGCAAGTCTCGAGGATGAAATCCTCGCTGACCGGATCCCTGCAATTCATGGCTTTGTTCCGGAATCTTTTCACGAAGTTTTCAACCGTCTCGCCATTCTTTTGTTTTTCATCGAACAGCGTGCCGATTGAAACCTCGGTGTCATCATCAAAGAAGTTGGTTAGAAACATGTCCTCCATGTCATCCCAGCCATTGATGCTTCCAGGCTTGAGACGGCGATACCAATCGAAGGCAGCTCCGCGAAGAGTGCCGACGAATGACCGCACCATGAGGGGCTCATTTCCGGAAATGATTCCTAAATGAGACTTGAAGTAGATTAAATGCTGGGTAGGGGAACCCTTCCCATCAAACGGCGTAAAGTTAATCAGATTAAACTTTGCCGGATATGGGATCGATTCCCACTCCCTTGGATAGGGGCAGGGTATACTAGACCTTTTTACCTCTTGAGCACTCATCAATGCGTTGATTTTGCTCTCCAGGTCCTTCATCTTCCTGTCCTCACTTGTCTCGGTCTTTGAGTGGCTTCGAGGTGAGGTGACATGGTCCTCTTTTGCATTATCTTCTGCGGGACCACCCCCAGTGTTGGTATTGACGGGAGGGATGTTGACATTATCCCCTTCCCGTTCATGCTCCTCTGGATTGCGTTGACTCGGTTCTCCTTGGTGAACCGTCATTGCCGCGATCTGTTGGTCGTGCATCTCCCTCATCCGCTGCATGGCCATCTCCATTTCAAATTTGAAGCTTTCCTTCTGCATGGCCAGGGCTTCTTCAAGTATCTTCGACACTTGTTCGGCGCTGATCATGAGCGATTCATAAGGTCGGCCTGCACTTGAAGTTGTGTCATCGGATGCGACGGCGGAGCAGGTATCAGAATCAGCATCTGATTCTTCTTCTTCTAGGGAGAGTCCCTTTTGTACTCTTGGGTAATTCTTTCGTTTGATGGTTCCCGACCGCAACCATGTCATGCATCGGGAAGCCTCGGCAAGCTGATCCAAGTTGAGACGTGGTGTTGATCCCCCTCTGCCGGTCATGTTGACTGACACTTTCGAGTATTCATCCTCTCGGCGGAGCGATTTCTTCTTGTGGAAACGCTTCGGCTTGGAGAGTCTCTCGAACACCGAGATTCTTGTTGGGGTCTGAGCACAGCAACACTCGGACAGCACTGCCTTGATAATGTTGGCACACGGGCAGCGGGACTCCATATCCTGCATGTATCTCTTTCGAGATTTTCCCACACCCCCGGCCCTGTAGTACAGCTCATCAGCTTGATAGCTGGAGCAACCTACAGAGTGTTGGTAGGTGTCCCTTGGTATAACAAGCTCATCCTCAGACGAGTGTGTTTCCCTTTGGGAATGCAAAACTTGGTTACATTTTTCAAGAGTGGCCCGTTCAATTTTACGCTTTTGGGAGCGTAGAAATCGAACGGGCTCTTTTAGTTCGACTCGCAACTCGGTGCGGTCGGTGATAGGGGCTTTCCCTTTTTCATCTTTCTTGGGGGGATTGATTCGACCCCCGGTCTGGTTTTTAACTTGGGGACCTTTCAATGGTCCCAGCCGTTCTTTGACGGGTATTCTTCCTCGGTTCTCCGGTAAGGGACCGAGGCGACTCGTCAAAGGAACCTGGGATCTTGAATGATCCCCTTTTTTACCTGGCCCTGTTGAGGGTGCCGGTACAGGAGGAGTAGGCTCTGATTTGGTTGAACTCTGGGCGATAATCTTGCCCTTCTTGGTTTGAGGTGTTGGGTTTGTTTTGCGTACCCACACCAGTTTGTTTGTAGACGGTGTTTTGACCACCGTTCCTTGCTGCATCTCTTCTGCCTTTTTCAGGAGGAGCCGGGCATGTGCGAGTAGAGCGCGGCGCTTCTTGATTCGCTCCTCGAGCGTGGAGCGGTTCCTCTTGACGCGGATCCACTCACTTGCTTCTGTTTTGGAGGGGAGGTTGATTGCTTGCCGTTGCTCTTGTCGCTGCCTCGACTTCAGATCCTCTGCATAGCGCACTCCATCTTTCGACTCCTTAGCCCTGGCGAGCTGTTGAGCGAGGCGTTGGCGGCGTCTTTGGGTCGCTCTTTTTGATGGAGTTGGAGCAGCATCACCCATTGCCTTTGGTGCTGTTGGATCTGCGTTCTTGACCACACTGATCGACGCAAGGCCGTTGTGTGGTGCAAGTATAGCAGCAGCGACGGCGGGGTCTTGAATTGAGGAGTTGGAGATCCCGCAAGCCCTTTTTGGAGATGGGTTCTTCCTGCGCCGGTGCGGAGAGGCAGATCTGGAGGAGGAGGAGGAGAGGTACTCTTCATACTTCTGCTGGTCGAACTCGTACTCGACCTCTTCATTCACCCGGATCTTGAAGGCCGGTTGCGTCACTCCGATCTCGGCAGCGTGATCGGTGGCTCCCACTGTGGTCGCCAGCTTGTTTCCGGTAAAAGTTGCTGTTTTCATTGATGTTCTCTTTTTCGAGATCTGTTACAACTTCGATCGTTACAACAGTATAAAATGAAAACAAAGGGGTTACAACTTAAACGAAAATAAACACGAGAGCCCGGTTTGGTACGGTCTCGCTTGCGTGGGTTGTTGGCCTGTGACGGGGACGTCGATATCCGTGGACCGCCGACTCTTCAAGATCCTTCCGGGAAAATCCGGCAGAGCTTCGTCTATCCGCGTGGGATATAGAAGCAGAACTTCGTCGATCCGCGTGAGATCTAGAAGCGTATAGCGTATATCTCGACTAAAACGAGATAATAGCTCTTCTTAGTGTCACCGCTGAGGAGCAACACTAAGGAAAGAGGGGTGAATGACGGTGGAGACTCCTCGATCCGGCAGGGCTTCGCCGCTTCCAAACTCCGAAATTTCAGATCTCGAGGATAATCCCAAGACCAGAAATTCTTCTCCCAAAAGCAAGGCTAAATCAGAGCAAAATCAAGAGCCCCTCACAAAGGAGGCCAAGGGGGCTATTTATAGCCACAAGGAGAGGGGGGGCTGATGTGAGACACCCCTGGGGTGTCTTGGCTTTGCCAAGACACCCCTCGGGTGTCTCGGGCCTGCCGAGGCCCATTTGGGTGTCTCAACGCAGTCCGAGGCTGTGCCGTTGTTCTGCCGTTGTCCTGCCGTTGACTCGCCGTTGACTTTTCGTCCGAACTCGGATTTGAGTGATTTCGGATGCGTTGGAATCGTGACGGCGAGCTCTGTAGGCCCCGATGGTTGGATTATCCGTGGGGTGATCGGGGCATAGCGGGCGTTGGTCCAATTGCGGTGATCGCGGGGTTTTCGGTCAACCCGTATCCTCGTGATTCTGACATTCTGTCGGCTCACGTAATCCGTTGGTTTGCTTCAGTCACTCACCGGCGTCATTTGAGCTCTTGTGAACTGGGTAGCGTCGTTCGATCGTCGATCGTTAACACCGAGCTGTGAGTGGGGACCTATCGGCAATTTTCGATGCCTACAAGGATGTTTTTGGCATTTGTAAGTTTTAAAGATTTCAAATTATTTCAAATGGATGTTAAAAGTACCTTTTTAAATGGTTTTATAGAAGAGGAAGTATATGTTGAGCAACCCCCGGTTTTATGGATCATGCATTTCCTAATCATGTTTAACGGGTTTAAAAAGCTTTATATGGGTTAAAACAAGCTCCTAGAGCTTGGTATGCTCGCCTCTCTAGTTTTCTTCTTAAAAATAATTTTTCTAAAGGGAAAATTGATAATACTCTTTTTGTGAGAAAAAGGAAAAATGATTTTATTTTAGTTCAAATATATGTTGATGATATCATTTTTGGTGCTACTAATGAATCTCTTTGCATGGATTTTTCTTAAGTTATGCAAGAACATTTTGAGATGAGCATGATGGGAGAGCTCATATTCTTTCTCGGGCTCCAAATCAAGCAAACTAAGGATGAGATATTCATTTCTCAAAGCAAGTATGTTAGAGAATTGATGAAAAAATTCAATTTGGAGAATTCTAAGCATGCATCAACTCTCATGAGTACAAATGTCAAGCTTGATGCAGATGATAGTGGTGAGGATGTGGACCAAAAACTATACCGAGGTATGATAGGTAGTCTTTTTTATCTCATCGCTAGTAGACCCGATATCATGTTTAGTGTGTGTGCATGTGCACGTTTTCAAGCTTCTCCTAAAGCATCTCATTTGATTGCGGTTAAGAGAATTATTAAATATGTTCATGGAACAATTGATCTTGGTTTATTTTATCCTAAAAGCACATCTTTTGATCTATATGGTTTTTGTGATGCCGACTTTGCCGGTTGTAAGGTAGATCGCAAGAGTACGGGTGGTACATGTCAACTCTTGGATAATTCCCTTGTCTCTTGGGATTCTAAGAAACAAAATTGTGTTGCCTTGTCCACTACGAAAGCGGAATACATTACTGCCGGCTTATGTTGTGCCTAAGTTTTATGGATGAAACAAAGTTTAGTTGACTATGATTTGAATTTTTAAAATATAAAAATCTTTTGTGATAACACTAGTGCTATCAATATTTCAAAAAATTCGGTTTTGCATTTTAGAACCAAGCATATTGATGTGCGCTATCATTTCTTACGCGATCATGTAGAGAGGCAAGATGTTTCCCTTGTGTTTGTTAACACAAAATCTCAATTAGCGGACATCTTTACTAAGCCTCTTAGTGAAGATGATTTTTGTCGTATAAGAAATGATTTGGGTTTATGCACTATGTGAAAGTTCTACTTGCTTGCTTGATTAGTTGTATTTCACATGCATTTTTATCTATATTTTTTAACCTATTTTGATGGTGACAAAGGGGGACAGAAATCTCCTCATTTGTGCACATAGTAAGGGGGAGCTCATATATAGGGGGAGCTACTATCTATAAGCTATATTTATTTTGCTCCTATACAATGGTTGATTATCATCATCAAAAAGGGGGAGATTGTTAGCCCTTATGTTTTGATGATGTTTTATAACCATCATTATTGGTACCAATTACTTATTGAGTGATATTATAGTTAATATATATATATATATATCAAGCTTGTTAGTACCATGTATGGAGGATTAGATGGAATATGAGCTACAACGATGATATCCAAAGGAGGAGGAGGCATAGTGATGAAGCATTATTTATTCAAGAACAAATAAATGTATGAGAAGCTTCATCAACTCAAGCTATATCAAGGCTCAAAGAATTGTAATTCTATGTGAGGATATTAGCTAGTTTTATTTTCTCTCTAGTGCTAGAATGTAGGCAAGTAGCTTAGATTTCATTTGAAGCTATTGGGATATCACACACATATTTTCATACTTATATTTTTAAGCGTTTTGACAAAATATTATTTTTCACAAGTATGAGGACCTACTCACAAAATTCCTTTTCTAAACAATTTATTTTTAGTGTTAAAAATATTTTACAAAGTTTCACAATTTTTGGAAGTCATCCAAATATTTTACAGATTTTTTATAGAGTCAAAAACAGGTTTCAAAACAGTGTCAGCTTGCATCAGTTCGCGATCGACCGCCACGGTCGATCGCGCCTGTGTTCTTTTCCGAGTGGGCAGCAGAAACTTTCGCGGTCGACCTCCACGGTCGACTGTCGGCTCGAAAATTCCCACGGTCGATCACCACGGTCGACCGCAATAGTTTCTAGAATTTTAGTGAGCTTCGAAAGTAGCTCGCGGTCGATCGCGAGATTTTCACGGTCGATCGCCACTTACTCAAATGGTCTTTTTGGTACAGATTTTAGGCGCCGATTTTTCCAAGTTTTGGGGGATTTGGGTATGAGTTTAAGATGCTGTGTTTTCTCCAATTTAAACCCTCTATACTCCTTCTTCTTAAGGTGTCCCAAACATTTTGAAAAATCAGAGATTTGTTTTTCCTGAGAGCAAACTTTCAAAACTTGGTTTTCCTCTGTTTTCAGTTTCACTTCCCAGCTTCAGTGTAATGTTTCTCCTTGCCATAGGGACATTGTAAAGATGGAGTTTTTATACCATTACTACTGTTGAGAGCTTAATCTTGTGGAGATCAACTGTGTGGGAGTGAGATCTTGTGGTGATTAACTGTGTAGTTGTGAGATCTTGTGAAGATCGTTGTGCAGAAGAAGTTTCGGCTTCCAAACCGGGTTGTGTAGTGGATTCTTCTCGAGAGTGGGGAGCTATGACGTAGGTCAGCGGGCCGAACCTCGTTAACATATCGCGTGTCACTTGGATAACGATTTCTAACTCTATCTCATTTTCTATAGTTGTTCATTTTGTGGTTTGTTGCTTGTCTCATTTTTATTATACTATTATAGCCTTAAGACCCTAATCACCCCCCTCTAGGGTCCAACAATAATAACTAAGGAAAACTAAATTTCAACTTGTTTTTCTACTCTGTCTGCAAGGTACTCGTGCTGAGAATATCCTGGCTCTGGCACATCTCCAAGCTGGACCTGTCCTTCCTCCAAGTCTGACGTACACCAGAGAAAAATGTGTACGTCAGCGTGCATGGTACACAGCAAGATCTCATAAAAAAATACAACGAACGAAAACCCAATAAGAAAATGATACAACAATAGAAATGACAAAGAAACGTGCAATTGGAAATCCTACAAAATAAAAATGCAATCCATAATTAAAACGTAATACTCATAAGACTAGCAACATACAGTAACCGGGTCGAATACTAGCCATCCTAAAACTCACTGGTCCAAATCTCACATAGAGTCAACGCTCATATCATCGGATAACTGACTGTTCATAAATCTCCTATGTGCATACAATACCGCTACACAAACTCGGTCAGAGGACTACACACAATCCGTTTTTAGCCTGGTCTGGACTCATGCTAAACTCGGGTGAATATCAAATTCACGGACCAAAGTGACTATACAAACTTAACTTTGACCCATCAAACCAACCCCAGTGTTATACAAACTCACTGGTACGAGCCTGGAAGATACATCAATAGTCACATCCGATCACATGAATATATAAGAACTTCCCCATCCCAACTCTTCTCACTTTTCTAAGTCAAACATAATCCACATTATCTCTAGTTCACCACCTAAATCCAGTCAACACATCCACACATGTCACTGTTGGCCTTCTTGTTTTGATGATGTTTTACAAACAATTTACTTCTAATGTTATTTGTCTAGTATTTATGTTTTCGTATTTATTATAGACAAACAACGTTGTTGGAGGATGGATGGAATAGAGCTTCAACGATTATATCCAAAGGAGGTTGGTGGAATGTCGATGAAGCTTATGCAATTCAAGTTAAAGATCAAGTTCAAGCTTCTTTCGCAAAGTTTAGCAAGTCATGCTCATTGAAGACCAATCAAGCTTGGGTAATCTAGTTTAGATTTTATATTATGTGTGTTAAGTATCTTAAGCTCAATATCATATACACACACGTATTTGGTTTCTATGTATATATATAGTTATATATATATACATGCATGGTTTTGAGGTTTCATGCCTTGGACACACTTACAAAATACATGAGTTTTCACAAATAGAAATTCAATTTGAGAAATTCTTTTTCTAACATGTTTGTTTTCATGTTTATAAACATTTTCTAATGTTTTATCAAGTTTGAAATTGATTTGTTACGTTTAATTGAATTTATAAAATCATGTTTTTCGTTCGTGCATGTTCGTGCATGTTTTACAAAACAGATGCGTTTTCATAAATGGGAAGTGATATTCAAGAAATTCTTTCTTTGACATGTTCATCTACATGTTTAGAAACTTCACTTAAAATTTTACTATTTTTGGAGTTGATTTACTGTGCCCAATTGATTTTACAAAATCGTGTAAGTCAGCAGTTTTTCAGAAACTGTAAATCTGTGTCCAAACATTTATTTCTCTTAAATGGAAAATTATTTTTCAGAAATTCTTTCTCTAACATGTTATTCTACATGTCTAAAACCTTACCACAAAATTTTATAATTTTTGGAGTTGTTTTACTATTTTAATTGATTTTACAAAACTGTTATGCAGTGCTACAGTATCAGCGGTCGACCGGTACGGTCGACCGCCAAACTCTCTGGACGTAGTTACTGTAGCATAACGGCTATATTTTCTAGATTTTGATATATCCGTTATTTTGTCTTTTTGCTTGGTTTTCTTAGGTTTTTGGGCTTGTTTCTTGAGCCTATATATACTCCATGCCCTCATACTTCTAAGGGCACTCAAGAATATTTTAAACAAGGTTTAAGTGTGTTTTTAGTGTTTGTTTAGTTTGAAGATTGTTTTCACAAGTGGAGAAGATCATCTTCTTGTTTGGGCTTCAAATCTTCATCTCTCCATCTTGTCTTCTATTGAAAAGTTTTCTAAACTCTACTCTACCTTTTATTTATTACTTGTTAATTATCATTTCTATTAAAGCTAGTTTTATATTGAGTTTAGATTTGATTTTATCTCTTTGTTACACACACCCACATTAAGCTTATTGTATTTACATACATAGTATATTTGGGTTGATGAGTGTTGTAACATTTGAGTGTGAGCTTTCATTGTGTTCTCATCCATATTTGAGAACAATCATTTATTGTATTTGTGCTTATTGAGAGATCACTTTGTAATACACTTGTACACCAAGAGAGAAGTGTATGGCGAGAGTCGGGGATCGTCCCAAGAGGAGTGACGTCGGTTGACTAACCTAGGGAGAGGTTGTAACCGAGCACTTGAGGGAGACACGTCTAGTTCAACACTTAGTAGGTGTAGAGTGTGATTGCAAGAGTGTTGATTGTAAAATTTTCGGTTGGCTAGAAAACCGAGTGTGAGCTGTATACGTTATTCGGGTGAACGTAGAAAACCCGGTTGTGATAGTGGAGATCTCCTCGAGGTGAGGAGCGGAGACGTAGGTCAAGTGGTTAGACCGAACTCCGTAATCATATCATTTGTTTGTGATTGCATTGGCGCATTTATTTTTATGCTCATATCTTATATCACCATTGTGTATTGCTCATTGTTTATTTGTCCCACTATCTAGTTAGTTTGTTTACCCTTGTGTGATTTATATATCCGTACATATATATCTTTATCATATAGGATATATCTCTTTGTTGTTTATATAGCTTATCCTAGCTTACATATCTTATTGTATTTCATACTTGCTAGGAACACTTATTAATTAATTTTAATTGGCATTTAAATCGGATTAGATTAGCATAAGACCCTAATCACCCCCCTCTAGGGTCTAACAATTGGTATCAGAGTTTGGTGCTCTTTGATTTAAGATCTAATCGCCTTGAATTAAAGATCCAAGTTATCTTTTTATGCTAATCTTAATTTGATTGCATTTGTATCTTGCTTGCATATTTTTTATAAATTATGGATATGAATGATGCATCTTGTTTAGGATATGATTCTAGTATTGCTCCTAAGTTCAATATTTTCCCCTATGCTCAATGGTGTTTTAGATTCAGAATATTTGTTCAATCTAAAAATATCGATTTATGGGAAATCATTGATTGTGCTTATATTGTGCCCACGTTGGAGAAATCCAAGTGGAGCAAACATGATAAAAAGATGTTTATTATGAACAAGCTTATGTTAAAATTTTTATTAAATGCATTTGATTCATTTATGTCTAACAAGCTTGATTCTTTTGATAGCGCTTATACATTGTGGAAATTCATAGAAGCGCATCAAGGAGACTTGGAGGCGATCCGACAAGCTTTGGAGGATCCCGCTTCAAGTTCTAAAGGAGCATCATGCACACGTGCACTAGGCGATAGCCCTAGTGAGGTTTGCGAGTTCGAATCTATTAATGATTTACCTAATAATGAACTTGCTTGTGCTAGTGAAAAATTATTGCATGCCTTTAACAAATTGCAAAATGATTTTATTGAACTCAAAAGCAAGCATGTAGAACTTATATCCGATCATGAGAAGCTAGCTTCTAATTTTGATATCATTACTAAAGAAAATGTTGCTCTTAAAGAAAATAATGATATGTTAAAATTGGAAAATAGGAAATTATCATCATCCATTTCTAGCTTATCTCATGCTAAGATTGATGTCATGTTAGAAGTAGAGAACATAAAAAATAACACTGCTTCTTTTATAAATAACTATTTATGTTCTACTTCCAAAAATGCATATGTGCCTAAAAATGAAGATTTGAATCTTATGAATAATAGCATTTCATCTTTAGATTCATCTTTGAAAATATGCATTGACAACCATAAGAAGCTTATGAATATGTGTGCAAAGTCAAAATCATCCACTCATTATGCACACATGTATAGCAAAACTTATAAGTGTTTTATTTGCGACCGTCAAGGTTATTTAGCTAAGTTTTGTTATGATCCAAACAAACATAAGAATTCTAATGCTCCTTGTGCATCTCATGTAGCTTCTTCATCACATGTACACACACATGCACCCATTGTTCATCATAAGCATGCTCATGTGTATAGATGTGATCATTGTGGTCGTTTTGGTCATTTGGCCGAATATTGTTTTGATTTGAAAAAGAAATCTCATTTGCCAAATGCTTTTAGTAGACCACATGCTTTTAAATGTGATGTTTGTGGTAGGTTTGGACATCTTGCTAAATTTTGTTTTGATATACAAAAAGCTTCTAAGTTGCAATATGTTCCAAATAGACCATTGTTTAAGAATGTTTCTCATTTGCAAAATAATTTTAAAAGAAAATCTTTATTTGTAAATGATTCCCGTGCACGAGCTAATGGTCCACAAAAACAAATGAATCTCTTTCATTGCACAAATTACAATCGGAAGGGTCATTTGAGCGATTATTGCTTTGACCGTGTTAGTGCACCACATATGCCTAAGAGGGTTCATAACCCTAGGGCTTTGAACTTAAATGATAGGGGTCATGTCCCTAAACCTTTTGGTACCAAGAATACTTGCATACCAAAACAAATTTGATTTTAAACCAAGAATTTTTGTGTTTTTATTTTTATTTTTCTTGGTTTTGAAATGTGTATTTTAAACTTTTATGAAAACAATTCCTTTTATTGATCAACTTCTTTTGTTTTCATGATTATTAGTTTTGCTTTGATGAGAGGTTTGTATTTATATAACCCTCTGGGTTTATTGGGTGTTTATTCCCAAACATTGTTCACCGGGTGCCAAAATGTTTATAAGGGTTGATACAAGCTTAAGAGCTTGATATATTGTTGCCTCTCTTGAAATTCTTTTGTCAAAGATTTTGTTTTGATTTATTACTTTGAATTTATTATATTTTACTTATATGATGATATTTATATGTTTGTGCTCATGGATCATCTATTCGTGCCTTATAATGTATTCTATGAGTGGTTTGAACAAGTTATACAAAGAAAATTTTTCTTTATTGATCAAACATTGGTTTTGGACTCAAATCTTGATTTATGAATTCATTTGGTTGATTTTCATTTGAAAATATTTTGCATGATTTTCATGTTCCTTTTCTTTTGATTTCATAAATCTATTTTTGATCTTTATGTTTTTGCTAATGAGACACTATTTTCATATTGACATATTTATATGTGTTCTCATTATCTTTTTTGTATGTGAGTTATGTTTAGCATGTTTTTAATCTATGCTTTCTCACATATGTATGCCTTAGCATTCATTTCATATATTCATGAGGAATTTTGATAGGGGGAGCAATCCCTATATCTTTCTATGTGTTATACTCACCTATGCTTATTGATAGGGGGAGCGTTCGCTCTCTTCATTCTTGGTGTTTTCCCCTTTTTGATGTTGTCAAAGGGGGAGAAATATTGTGAGTATAGTCTTTCATGTTTATATGCATGTGTATTATAATTTATATATTTATTTTCTTTCATGAATATATCCTTTTATAAATTGTTTGTCATCATCAAAAAGAGGGAGATTGTTGGCCTTCTTGTTTTGATGATGTTTTACAAACAATTTACTTCTAATGTTGTTTGTCTAGTATTTATGTTTTCTTATTTATTATAGACAAACAACGTTGTTGGAGGATGGATGGAATAGAGCTTCAACAATCATATCCAAAGGAGGTTGGCGGAATGTTGGTGAAGCTTATGCAATTCAAGTTAAAGATCAAGTTCAAGCTTCTTCCGCAAAGTTTAGCAAGTCATGCTCATTGAAGACCAATCAAGCTTGGGTAATCTAGTTTAGATTTTATATTATGTGTGTTAAGTATCTTAAGCTCAATATCATATACACACACGTATTTGGTTTCTATGTATATATATAGTTATATATATACATGCATGGTTTTGAGGTTTCATGCCTTGGACATACTTACAAAATACATGAGTTTTCTTAAATAGAAATTCAATTTGAGAAATTCTTTTTCTAACATGTTTGTTTTCATGTTTATAAACATTTCACAAAGTTTCATCAAGTTTGAAATTGATTTGTTACGTTTAATTGAATTTACAAAATCATGTTTTTCGTTCGTGCATGTTCGTGCATGTTTTACAAAACAGATGAGTTTTCATAAATGGAAAGTGATATTCAAGAAATTCTTTCTTTGACATGTTCATCTATATGTTTAGAAACTACACTAAAAAGTTTACTATTTTTGGAGTTGATTTACTATGCCCAATTGATTTTACAAAATAGTGTATGTCAGCAGTTTTTCAGAAACTGTAAATTTGTGTTCAAACATTTATTTCTCTCAACTGGGAAATGATTTTTCATAAATTCTTTCTCTAACATGTTATTCTATATGTCTAAAACCTTCTCACAAAATTTCATAATTTTTGGAGCTGTTTTACTATTTTTAATTGATTTTATAAAACTATTACATAGTGCTACAGTATCAGCAGTCGACCGGTACGGTCGACCGCCAAACTCTCTGGACGTGGTTACTATAGCATAATGGCTATATTTTCTAGATTTTGATATATCCGTTATTTTATCTTTTTGCTTGGTTTTCTTGGGTTTTTGGGCTTGTTTCATGAGCCTATATATACTCCATGCCCTCATACTTCTAAGGGCACTCAAGAATGTTTTAAACAAGGATTAAGTGTGTTTTTAGTGTTTGTTTAGTTTGAAGATTGTTTTCATAAGTGGAGGAGATCATCTTCTTGTTTGGGATTCAAATCTTCATCTCTCCATCTTGTCTTCTATTGAGAAGTTTTCTAAACTCTACTATACCTTTTATTTATTACTTGTTAATTATCATTTCTATTAAAGCTAGTTTTATATTGAGTTTATATTTGATTTTATCTCTTAGTTACACACACCCACATTGAGCTTATTGTATTTACATACATAGTATATTTAAGTTGATGAGTGTTGTAACATTTGAGTGTGAGCTTTCATTGTGTTCTCATCCATATTTGAGAACAATCATTTATTGTATTTGTGCTTATTGAGAGATCACTTTGTAATACACTTGTACACCAAGAGAGAAGTGTGTGGTGAGAGTCGGGGATCGTCCCAAGAGGAGTGGCGTCGGTTGACTAACCTAGGGAGAGGTTGTAACCGAGCACTTGAGGGAGACACGTCTAGTTCAACACTTAGTGGGTGTAGAGTGTGATTGCAAGAGTGTTGATTGTAAAGTTTTCGGTTGGCTAGAAAACCGAGTGTGAGCTGTATACGTTATTCGGGTGAATGTAGAAAACCCGGTTGTGATAGTGGAGATCTCCTCGAGGTGAGGAGCAGAGACGTAGGTCAAGTGGTTAGACCGAACTTCGTAATCATATCATTTGTTTGTGATTGCATTGGCGCATTTATTTTTATGCTCATATCTTATATCGCCATTGTGTATTGCTCATTGTTTATTTGTCTCACTATCTAGTTAGTTTGTTTACCCTTGTGTGATTTATATATCCTTACATATATATCTTTATCATATAGGATATATCTCTTTGTTGTTTATATTGCTTATCCTAGCTTACATATCTTGTTGTATTTCATACTTGCTAGGAACACTTATTAATTAATTTTAATTGACATTTAAATCGGATTAGATTAGCATAAGACCCTAATTACCCCCTCTAGGGTCTAACAATTGGTATCAGAGCTTGGTGCTCTTTGATTTAAGGTCTAATCGCCTTGAGTTAAAGATCCAAGTTATCTTTTTATGCTAATCTTAATTTGATTGCATTTGTATCTTGCTTGCATATTTTTTATAAATTATGGATATGAATGATGCATCTTGTTTAGGCTATGATTCTAGTATTGCTCCTAAGTTCAATGTTTTCCCCTATGCTCAATGGTGTTTTAGATTCAGAATATTTGTTCAATCTAAAAATATCGATTTATGAGAAATCATTGATTGTGCTTATATTGTGCCCACGTTGGAGAAATCCAAGTGGAGCAAACATGATAAAAAGATGTTTATTATGAACAAGCTTATGTTAAAATTTTTATTAAATGCATTTGATTCATTTATGTCTAACAAGCTTGATTCTTTTGATAGCGCTTATACATTGTGAAAATTCATAGAAGCGCATCAAGGAGACTTGGAGGTGATCCGACAAGCTTTGGAGGATCCCGCTTCAAGTTCTAAAGGAGCATCATGCACACGTGCACTAGGCGATAGCCCTAGTGAGGTTTGTGAGTTCGAATCTATTAATGATTTACCTAATGATGAACTTGCTTGTGCTAGTGAAAAATTATTGCATGCCTTTAACAAATTACAAAATGATTTTATTGATCTCAAAAGCAAGCATGTAGAACTTATATCTGATCATGAGAAGCTAGCTTCCAATTTTGATATCATTACTAAAGAAAATGTTGCTCTTAAAGAAAATAATGATATGTTAAAATT
>BQKN01000692.1:288214-318320 GCA_022839385.1 Asparagus kiusianus | reverse complement strand
GAAAACACAAACACTAGACAAATAACATTAGATGTAAATTGTTTGTTAAATCATCATCAAAATAAGAAGGCCAACAAGTTTTAAATTTAAATTGTTTGTTTTTATAGGTAGTAAGTGAATGTGCAAGTTTTTCCCCCATGTTAAGTATTAGATATATAAATGTTATTTTGAATCTATTTATTTTGTATTTTTTAGATTTATGATTGTATTTTCATGGCTATAGTATTATGAGATGACGGGCAAAAAGAAAAAAATGCCATTAGCAATAGATTCAAGACTTCTTTGATGAATTAGGTAATAGAGATGCACATGATGGTATGTTTAATACTTGTTTGTGTATATTTTTGTTAAAAAAATTCATACTTTTACTGCTAGACCACAAGGCCAATTTACAATTATGAAGTAGTTCAATAGCTAAAAAGTGAGATTAATTTATCGAATATCTAATGTTTCTTGTTGGGATTGTATCTTTGATTCTTTGTATAACTTCATAAAAATTAGATAGGGTTAGAGATCTATCATGATTAAGACATTGAGTCTCATAATGATTAGGAGTTTGAATCCTATTCTAATTAGGAAGTTAGGCTAGAGATAGAGTTTTTAGTTTTCCTATATAAATTCTTCTATTGTTGGAGAAAAAACTAAGCAGATGGGAGAGAGCCAACATTCTTGTAATCTAGGGTTAGCAGAGGGCATAGCCTGATTCAAGAATATTGTGCAAGAGGTGATGGTTTCGTAGTCTTTATCTGTGCAAAAGATTACATCATTAGGAGAGGGTTTGGTAACATTTGTCCGTTCAAAAAATTGTAAGGAGAGATCTTTGGAGAGAATATGAGAGTTGATTATGTATGTTAGAGTGAGAGTGAGAGATTGAAAGATGAGAGTTGAGTGGTTCCTCTGGTGGTTGTCTCTGATACATAGTGGATTTCTAGTATTGTTGCCCCTTGACGTAGGTCAAAGTTGGTCGAACCACATAAATCTTAGTGTTCTTTCTTGTTGATTACGGTTATTTTATAACTTGTTGATTGTGCTTGGCTTCCAAGTTACTCAAATCGCATAAGCGGGGAGACTACAATCCCAACAAGTGGTATCAGAGCCATGATGATGGATCCGGGACGAGTTCGCAAGATAGATTTGTCGTCATGCAAGATTGAAGATCGACTTTATAAGAATCAAGATGAAGAAAAAGGAAAAGAAAAAAAGAAGATTAATTTGTCTTCTGATCGAGGGTTTGGAGGCAGATTTCGACGATCCAAGAGTTGATTCCCTGGTTTTGGAGTGCTCTAATCGTGATAGGAGGGTTTGATTTTTTAGATTTTGCTCATATTGGCTAGAAAGTGCTGAAAAATTTTGATGATGCTAGGGAGACAAATCTGATGGAAGATAGGACAAATGACTATGTGATGGATGAGACTAATGCAGAGAATCAGATGTGATTTTAGCAGTAGAGTTATCAGCATATAATTATTCAGAGTCATTACAAGAGCAAGAGTTGGTTGGTGTATAGACTCGAGGAGGACAGTACCAGATTAGGTGGAGCATGCAAGCAAGCATGACTAAGTGACACACATGGATATAGAGATGGTGGCATTGAACTTAAAGATAATGAGCGCTCATATTCGGTCCAAACCTAGTGATGGAGGAGATGAATGCATCTGGCTTGTAGTGTGGAGTTGGAGAGGTGCACTAATATAGTTTGAGACGAGAGATGTAGGCAGAGCATAAGGACAACAAGTTGGGGGAGGCTACTGTCAAGTTTAGTTTGAGAGGAGAAACATCGTTGATTTGCTTCTAATGTCAGAGGTGGTGAAGATCTCTTGGTGCACACAAGAGAGTTAGAGGCGCTACAGCAAAACAGACAATAGCGAGGGTCACGGGACGTTCTAGAGAGTGCAAGTGCTTCAATTTGAAGTGCGAAAGGAATAGAGGACTCTAGCATAAGAGGCAAAGTTTTAAGATGGCAATGATAGATCTTTGAGGTGGCTTCGAAATCAAATCCAAGGTGAAGATTGATTTAAGAATATTGTGCGAGAGGTGAAAGTTTCGTAGTATTTGTCCGTGTAAAATATTACATCATTGGGAGAGGGTTTCGTAGTCTTTGTCCATTCAAAAAATTATAAGGAGAGGGATTTGGAGAGAATATGAGAGTTGATTATGTTAGGTCTCATGTTTATGAGCCCAATCCCTAATATTGTTTTGATGAGTACAAACAATTCCTAACCATGTCTGTCGAGTGTTTATATTTAATTATTAGGTATTCTACACAAGGATCCTCTGTTAGAGGTTAGATGGACTTACGCCTACACGATCATATCCATTGGAGGATAGAAAAAATATCGGAATGAAGCTTTGCATTTCAAGTCAAGTACAAGTTCAAGCTTCATCCGCAACGAAGACGAGCATATCGAACATCTCTTAGCTTGGGTATATTGTTTCTAGTTTAGATTTTATTTTTTGTGTGTTTATGCTTAAAGATTAAATATTACACACATACACATTTTTGGTTTATCTCTTTCAAGTTAAATCAAATAAATATGAAATATATAGTTAAATTTACAAACATATATGCTAGTTTCATATTTATCATCTTTATTTATAAAATAATATATTTATGGATTAAAGAATTATTTACACTATTTTATATCTTTTCTCAAGTCTATTAATCTATTAAAAAATATTTCAAAACTTGTTTGTATTAATTTTATCAAAATCAAGTTTTGACGATTTCGTATTGTTTAATAGTTTGCAAACTAAATGAGTTTTCACAAATAGAAAATGAAAATTAAGAAATTATTTTTCTAACATGATGTATTATATGTTTATAAATATTTACCAAAATTTATCATTTTTGGAGTTGATTTACTATGTTAAATTGATTTTACAAACTCAGGTGTTTTAGAAGTTTTTAGAATATATAATATCTATTTTAAGATAGTAATTTCTCACAAATGAGAATTGTTATTTCCGAAACATTTAATCTAACATGTGTATCTACATGTTTAGAAACTTTTCTTAAATTTTTATAATTTTTAGAGTTGATTTGATATTTTTAATTGATTTTATAAAATAAGTTACGCAAAAATTTCAGGATCTGCCAAATCTGTGTGTACATGATTTCGGTCGACCGATACACCTCATCCAGTTGACCGGATACCCAAATTTGGTCGACCAACACTTGAAATTCAATCAACTGACCAGTGAGTCATTGCATAATGGCTAGTTTTTTCCAAATCTCATTTTTAGGTTTTTTGCCTTGTTTTTTGTGTTGTTCTTTGGCTTTGGGCTGTTGTATTGAGAACATATAAATATCCCTCAGCCCTCAACACTAAGATAAATCTAAGAAAGTTTTAAAATAATTTTTACAAGGGTTTTAGTTTATTTAAGTGTGTTTTTACAAGAGTTTATGTGAAGAAGTTTTCACAAGAGGAAGAGATCATCCATTTTGTGTTTGAGCTTTCATCTCATCTCTCTCACTCTTGTTTTTCATTGGAGAAGTTTTTTTAAACTCAAACTCTAGCTATTTATACGTTTGATTATCATTTTTATAAGCTAGACTTTAATTGAGTTTGTATTTTATTTTCACTCATTGTTTACACATACCCACTTGAGCTTAAGTATTTTCATACATAGTATATAAGGGTTGTTAGGTTGTAATATTGAGACTGAGCTTAATTGTGTTCTTATCTTATTTAGAGAACAAACACTTTGTATTTATGCTTAATTATGAAATTACTTTGTAATACACAAGCACACCGAGAGGAGTGTGTGGTGAGAGATGTGGTCAATATCAAGAGGAGTGGCGTTGGTAGTAAAGCCTAGAGAGGTTGTAAATCCGAGCACTTAAGGAAGACGACATGTGAGAGACTAATACTTGAGGTTGTAGTATGTGATTCCATTGTGAGTGATTGTGAGAGTTTTCGGTGAGCTAGAAAACCGAGATTGTGTGAGTTGTAAACATTTTTGGTGAACGTTGATAATCGGTTGTGATATTGGAGATTCTCCTCGTGAGTGAGGATCGAAGACGTAGGTCGAGGGTGACCAAACTCCGTGATCATATTGTGTGTTTGAGTTTGTCTTGGCGTAAATTTGTGCTCATTGTTTATTACATTATATATCGTCATTGCCACATGTTTATATCGCTCTTAGTTTAAAGGCATATCCTTACTCATATATCTTGTTGTATATCATAATTGCTAGGATATTGTTAGTAAGTTTTAATTTGGGCATTAGTATCAGATTAGATTAGTATATACCATATTCACCCCTCTCTAGGATGTTCGGTGGAAAATTTACAATAAGAAAAAAAATGAAAGAATTGAGTATTTTATTCTTTCTAACTGCTTAGAAAAAGAATGTTTATAACTCTTTCAACTTCAATTACAATTTGAACTTCCTGATTACAAAAGAAAAGAGAATTGATATAAATTCTCCCCTTTGTTTAAGTCCGGGTTCTTCATGGTAGCGATGTAATGCCTCCCTCGAATGCTCGCGTCGAGTTTGTTTTCTATTGACGATCCAAACACCTCACTTCGTTGGAACGTGGTTGATTCCTCTCGATTTAACGTAGAGGAGAACTTGCGTGGCAAGTTTGAAATTAATTCTTAACGAGCTTTTGAACTCAGAGCGAGTTTAAATTCTTGTAAAAGAGTCGATTGATCTTAACCGTAATTGGTTAGAAAGGCTAAGGACGAAGAAAGCTCCAAGAATCTGCTGACGAGAAGATGATCCGAAAGAGCCGATCTCTAGATCTCCAAAATACTCAAAGATCCCCCCCGATCCGAACTAAACTAGTTTTTTGGTTATTTATAGGGGATTAAGGGGTGTAACCCCCCCCCCTAATTTGCTCCTAAGTGGGGCTAAATGGGGTATAACTGTCCCCTTAATCCGCTCTTAAGTGGGGTGGAAATCCCTTAAATCGTGGGGAGAAAACGATTTCTAGAATCGTTCAACTCGTGTTTGAATGAGTCAAACACAGGTCTTGCATTCTGGAATGAAATATGCGTTTGAACGCAGTGTATGCAAGCTACATTAGGTAGCATATGGAAACTGTATTGGCAGTAGTTAGAAGCTGTGTTGGCAGCGTTTAAGAGCTGCATTTGCAGCGTCTGGGAGTTACGTTTGCGGCTGAATTTGAACTACATCCGCGTTGAGCTGGATCTGCGTCTGCATTTGCATTTGCTCTGCGTCCATGTTTGAACTGCATTAGTAGTTGTGAACGCTATGTTTATGCTGCGTTTTTAGCTAATACGCGGGAAGGACCTCCGTGTCTTGGTTTGGGGAGACCATCAATTTGTAATCACTTTTGAGTGTTTGCAAATATCATCATCTTGTAATCTTCGTCTTGGCTCCTTGAAACTATGAGAATCATCAGATTTATCTCCCGATGTTGATTGTGAAGGCTATTGAACTAGAGCTTTCATCTGTTGTTGTGAAGATCGTCAGATTGTAACCTTCATCGATCTACGTGAAAGTCTTCAAATTATAGTCTTCTAAAAATCGTCAGATTATAACTTCCATCATTAGTGTTTGATGGGGATAAGCTATCTATAGTAATTTTAGACAGCCTACATAGGGTAACTTCAGATTATGTATGTGATGGTGAGAGAGAAAGACGAGAGTTGAGTAGTTCCTCTTGTAGTTATCCCTGATACATAGTGGATTTCTCGTATTGTTGTCACGTGAACGTAGGTCAAAGTTAGTCAACCGAATCACGTAAATCTCAGTATTCTTTCTTCTTGATTACGATTATTTTATAACTTATTGATTATGCTTGGCTTCCGAGTTGCGTAGATCGTAGTAGGCGGTGAGACTAGAATCCCTAACATTTCTTTTAAATTTGACCATTTTAGTCATTACTATTGCCCTGCAATTATCATGTGATTTATTGTAAATGCTCGAGTTAGGTTACATTCAAGGAGATAGCTACATATCACGTGGGTTCTAGGACTACAGTACAAAGAACGTGTCAGCCTTTTGACCTATGTACTAGAAATCACTTCAAATCTTATTTTAAAAAATTATTCATCTCACGTGAGTCCAAAGATAAGTCCCTTTCTACTATCGGACGTGCATGTTTGAAAATCAGGTTTTTCTTCTCCCTTACGCGAAAAGATTTTTTTGTCCTCTTATTATATCACTTGCTTTCCAAGTGCTTGCATCTGAGGGGTGCCTGACATTTGTCGATAGTATAATTTCTATAAGGGAAAAACGCATCTAGCCCCCAAAACGTGCCAGAACGTGCCCCCCAAAACTTTTTCAATGGGCGTTTTGCCCCTAAAAAGCATCACGCTTTTTCCCTATCCCCCAAAACAAGCCCACACGTGAAACACTGTTTAAAACTCACACGAACTGCCAAAATACCCTTCGACAGTCTGTAACCATCACCCTCTTAAGTCAAAAATCTGGGATTGATATTGTAACATTAAATGGTGAATAGAATATGGTTTTGGGGGGAAAATCCCATTTTCCTCCAAATTATTATCATATCTAAATCCCCTACTGCTGAAACCATCTCCTCCCCATTTGCTTACCCCAACTACTCTTTCTCCTTCCACTTAATTCTCCGTAATAAATCCTCTTCGATTCTTCAACTACTCTCTTGTTTAAAATGATGGGTGGATCCCTTCTTTGCGTGGTGACAAAGGCAAAAAAGCAACAAAGAGGGTGACAGTATATCCGTCGTTATCAAAGAGACTACAGAAATCATCAGCTTGAAAGATCAAGTGTCACAAAGGCTTAAAATACCAATGCAATCTCTTTCACTGAAGTTCATATGCGAAAGGGAAAAGAAATTTAGTATTTCAATTGATAATGATGAGGACTTGAGTTTGATGTTCGAGTATTGTCGTCGTAATAGATTTTCAAATACAAATTTGTATGCTACCTCCACTGGGGAATCCTCAACTTCTCAGAACACACAAACTATGCCAGAAAATATGTAGGCATTAGGCATTACACTTTAGATTTTCTTATGAGTTCACTGATAGGTTATGAGTCGGTTGTTAACCTTATGCATTGGTTGCTGATGTTATGAGTTGGTTGTCAAGGTTACGGACTGGTTGTTAAGGTTATGTGTTGTTTGGCTTATTTTATGAAATAGTTTTAATATTTTTTTCTAAGGTTGTGAGTTCGCCGTTATGTATACTAGTTGGTTGCTATGGTTAGGCGTTCATTTTTAAGTATACACGTTTGTTGTTAATGTTACGGGTCTGTCGTTAAGGATAATGGTTCATTGTTAAGGTTATGTGTTAGCTGTTAAGTTTATGAGTTTTTTGTTAAGGTTAGGAGTTTGTTGCTAAGGTTATATATTTTTTACTTCTACAGGACTATCCCGACAGAAAATTTGTGATGTGCAGCTACCACACTCATCCAAACATGTAATGATGAGCGTATTCCTAATAACAATCTCACTGGCGACTCGATCATGCTACTGGAAGATATGATTAATAACCAAACAAAGATCCCAGCTAAGTGGCACACAGCCATACGTAAAATTAGACAGAAATTTGATAGTGCCGCTGAAGTTAGTTTAGCACTTCAATACTATTCAATTACTAAAAGGTTCGAGTATGATTTTTATCACAATGAACAAAGACGTATAAGAGTCCATTGCTGATTCAGGCATATGCTGGGTTTCCCTTAGATGTTGTTTTCTTCCCCACTCAGAAATTCATCGGTCATGTCCATAAATAATTTCTGTTCTCCCCACACATGAGGTTAATTATGGAGCTAGTGCTGGCAACTCAAGGGCATCAAGAAAGTTCATTGCAGGCCAAATACAAGCTGTTTTGAAGGTTAGGTCAGATCTTCGTGCAGTTGATATCAAGAACGACATGCTCTCAAATTATGACATCAAGACTAACTACACTAAAGCATGGAAAAGTAAAGAGACAGCTCAACAGGACCTGTTCGGTGACGATGATGAGGCTTATGATTCACTGAGATGGTACATTCTTTTATTCTTATGTTTTAGTTGTTAAGATTACGTATTGGTTGTTAACCATATGTATTAGTTGTTAAGTTTATTGATTGGTTGTTAAGCATACTTGTTGGTTGTTAAGGTTAAGAATATGTTGCTAAGGTTACTGCTTTGTTATTATATTTATATAGGTATGAAGCCATGGTTCATGCAACTAATCCAAGAAGTCGTGTTGCTATTGGTGTTGATGACTGAAGGTTTAGGCATTTGTTCATAAGTTATAATGCCTGTATTGAAGGGTTCATTGATGGGTGTAGGCCTCTCTTGTTTTTGGATGGAACATTTATTAAAGATTGCTACAGAGGCGTACTACTTAGTGCCATTGGATATGACGACAACTAGAGAATATTTTCTCTTGCTTATTGCGTATGCGACCAGGAGAATGAGGCTAATTAGAAATGGTTTTTATAAGGATTTTGAATGTTATTGTTTGATAGGGAAAAACCTTACAATCCTCCACATCAACTGGTAATGATTTCCAACGCTGATAAGGGTATTATGGTAGCAGTCGAGGAATTCGTTCTAGATGCTTTTCATTCAATGTGTGTTATGCATCTAGTCGAGAATTTTAAAAAAAAGATGAAGGATTTTGGACACAAGGAAAATGTCGCCCAAATATTAGGTTATTTGTTACAATTAGCGGCTTATAAGTACACAATTTCTAAATGGGATGATTACATGAAAGAATTGGCATCAATCGATCATAGGACTTGCGTTACTACGATGGAATACTCTTCACAAAGATGGGCAAATGCTTATTTTTCTAGTATAAGGTATGATAGCTTGGTTTAAACGTTATCTTGTTAAGGCTACATTTTAGTTGTTAAGGTTAGAGTTAGCCTACAGTTTTATTGTTAAGGTTAAGTTTCGGTTGTTAAGGTTAGAGTTTTATTGTTAAGGTTAGAGTTTTATTGTTAAGATTAGCATTTGGTTGTTAAGGTTAGGGTTTTATTGTTAAGGTTAGTCTTTTGTTGTTAAGGTTAGCTTTTGGTTGTTAAGGTTAGAGATTTATTGTTAAGTTTATCTTTTTGTTGTTAAGTTTATTTTTGGATGTTAATCTTACTTCTAACTTTGCAGGTATGGCAATGTTACTTCAAAAGTTACTGAGTCCTTCAACAGCTAGATAAGAAAGGCCCGAATGATGCGAATCTTACCTTTGGTTGAGACGATACAGAAGCAAATCATGGAGCGCATGCATGAAAGGAGGCTAATGGTAGTGAATTGGTCTGGATACTTATGCTCAGAAGCGGAGATAGTGTTGAGTGAAAATATTCACCATGGTAGCTGCTTGGTAATTAAACATTCAACATAAGATATTGTGGAGGTCGAGTCTAATAAAACTTGTCGTGTCTATTTAAAGAATTGGGCTTGTTCATGCAGGGCTTGGGACATCACCCGTATTCCTTGCAAACATGCGTGCACTACAATTACATGGATGTGACTAGATATTTATCAATATTACGATTGGTTTATGACTCCTGACGCATTCAGAGCAAGTTATGCACTGATCCTCTTTCCTATCCCAGATTACGTGAAACACTTTGTACCACTAGAGGCCCGATTGTTAAAGCCTCCTCTCACCAAAAAAAAGATGGGGAAGACCATGCACTAGATGAATAAACAATAGGTCACTGAACACTCGTCTTGTTAAGTGCTCTCGATGCAACATGGAGGTCACAATCGTCAAACTTGTAACAGGCCTATATAGTTTAGCGTTTTATTGTTAGGGTTATGGATTGGTTGATAAGGTTACTATTTGGTTATCATGTTTATGCATTTGTTATCAAGTACATCATTACAAGTGTTAAGGTTATGGCTTGGTTGTTAAGGTTATGACTTGGT
This sequence comes from Asparagus kiusianus, assembly GCA_022839385.1. Lineage (NCBI taxonomy): Eukaryota > Viridiplantae > Streptophyta > Magnoliopsida > Asparagales > Asparagaceae > Asparagus > Asparagus kiusianus. The sequence goes on along the minus strand of BQKN01000692.1, from coordinate 308,500 downwards.
TGTCAATTTATAAAACCCCGTGAATTTGAAAATATGTTGATAAATAATAATAAATGTGTTATATGGTGATAAATAACATTTATTGATGTTTGGGTATTCTAGAAATTGATTTGAGATCAATTTAATGTATATATGTGAATATAGGAGTAAAATCTTGCAATATATACACGAGCCTGAAATCTGCAAAAACGACCAGTTAATAGTATATATATTTTACACAATGATTAAGTTAGAATCTAGAAAAACTCAAAAAAAAATTATAGTTCTCTTCAACAGCTTTTTAAAAAATCTTAAATCACCTCATTCTAAGGTCGTATAAGAAAGTTATAGCCAAAATACAAAAGGTGGTTTTCCTAGTCAAACTAGGTTTCCTGGTTCGGGTCAAACAGGTTTGTTTCGGGTTTTCCTCTATAAAGACCTATGTTTTTCATAAAAATTCCTCTCTTTTATCATATCTCTGAACCCTAGTAGTCACCCTCTCCTCTCAAAAATCCTAGATCTTTTTTTTATAAATTTTGTGAGCTTTGTGAAGCACAATACCAACACAAGAGTGAGATTATCGACGTGTGACAAGGGAGAACGAGTTGTTTGTACTTGTGGATTTCTTGCTATTTATTGCAAAGGCTTGCACATGAGTTTAAGGTCCCAAACCTTCACCCTTAGCTAATAAATGATTTAAGATATTTAAATCAGTATTTTACATGTTTAAGCTTAATCTGATGTGAAAAAGATAAGATTTTTTATGTTAAATCTTAAACCAATGTTAGATCTATTTTGTTTTCTTGTTGTTTATTTTAGTAACATGATCATCATCACTAGAATTGAAATTATTTTAGTTTTTATCTTGTTAATCATGCTGTAATCATGTTTAAACCCTAGATTTACAAACTAGTTGAGTTTTTATGTAAGCTAATTATGCTTAAACCCTAGGTTTGTGAAACCTAAGTAAGATGAACCCGTTTAAAAAAAAAATTTCCTTTTGTTCATGTATATATTTTATCATGTTTGAATGTTTTATGTTGTTTAACTGAGATTTTATAAGTTTAATCGTCATAGTGATGTTTCATCCATGTTTAAGGGCTTAAGCATGCTTCTTTTTACAATTAATCATGTTATTGGTGTTCGATAATTCCCAGAGATGATGATTTAAAGTTTATAATATTTTATGTATGTTTCAGTATGATTTAAACAGGTTTAAATAAAAAAACACGACACGAACACAACAATGCAGAAACCTGCACATTCTGTAGTTATCCGGTTCGGTCGACCGCGTGCCAGGAAGAAGCCTGGGCAACCCCTGAAACCTGTCGCGGTCGATCGACGCAAAGGTGCGGTTGATCACCTACCTCTTTGATGGCCTGTGCATGTTTTGTTTGACACTGTTTTGATTTCGAGAGAGTTTCTCGATCTTGTACTGTTGCATTTCGATGTTTAAGAGTTATTTAACACCTGGAATGTTGAAGAATGTCAGATTTTGATACGCACACCGAGATATGTGTATGTATACTTAGTTTATGTTGTTTTGACTTAGACGGTTGAGACTTTTAACATACGTTGAGTTGATGAAAGTGTAATAACATATAATAAAGTATTGGTTATCAGTTATGGATGCTCAGTGTGGTTGTTTATCTCATAATGAGACCTAGGATGTACCACACTATGAGTATTTGATTGTTTTTCCCGTAATGAGACTTTGGTTGTACTAATATTCGAAGATGATCGGGTTTTTTTTGGATTGGGCTGATATGCTATACTCCGTTATACGATCATTCGAAAGCATATCCAGAAATAGGGAGATAAAACTGTTTGCGGTGAAAGTTGATTTCTTCATTGATGAATCTATTACACGTTTATCGATTACAGATTCAAAGTAAAATTAGTCTTTTTATAAGACTTTCTTACACAATAAAAATAATAAAAAAATACAACTTTCTTCAAACAAACGTAACAGGTGTTTGTCGTCCGCTCCTTGCGTGGGATCTTGGCCTGTGACGGGGACGTCGATATCCGTGGACCACCGTCGATCAGATCTGATTGCTGAAGAATAGGCAAAGCTTCGTTGATTCGCGAAGGAATCAAGAAACCGTAGCGCTTATCTCGGCAACAGCGAGATAATTGCTCTTCTTAAGATTATCGCAACGGGATAATCTTAAGGAATGGACCCGGGGAACTGCAGATCTAATGAGCTCCTCTTCTTTATGCCGATGAACTCGATCCGATCTCTCCTCCTCTTCTTTGAAGTTCGTGCACTTTTAATCTTCAATCCGGCAGGGCTTCACCAACTTTCTAAAAATCCAGATCTGAAAAAATGAAGGCCCTTGGGCTGTATTTATAGGTTCCGGGGAATCCAGGCGGTTAAAACTGCATAACAGCGAAAAAAATAACTTTTTAGGGCTACGGACACCCTTGGGTATCTCAGCGAGGATGGAGACACCCTTGGGTATCTCAGCTCAGGTCGAGACACCCTTGGGTGTCTCTGCCTAAATGGAGATACCTTTGGGTGTCTCAGCTCGGGCCGAGACACCTTAGGGTGTCTCAGCTCGGGCCGAGACACCTTAGGGTGTCTCCCATCATGCCGAGACACCTTGGGGTGTCTCAGTTGGGCCGAGACACTTCGGGGTGTCTTAGCTTAGGCTGAGACAGTCCGTTTTGCCGTTTTTCCATTTCCTCCGTAACTTCTTCATCCGAACTCGGATTTGAGTGATTCAAAGTGCATTGCAAAGACGGCGAGGATTTCTATAAGCTCCAATGATTAGATCATCTGTGGAATAAATGAGACACAAAGGGTGTTTCGCCGTTTGTAAACAACACGAGGTTCGTATCATCGTTATTCTGAAATTCCGTTACTTCACGTAGTTCGTCGATTCACTTCAAGCGTTTGTCGATGTCAATCAAGCTTCTGTGACTTGGATAGTGACGTTCATCGTTTTCTCTTAGCTTCGAGCTGTTCGTGGAGACCTATATGTAATTTTCAATGCCTACAGATACCCCCTCCAAAGCATTCCAGACTCGTTTCTTTTATAGAAGAGGCTGGAATACTTTGGATGTGATTGGTCCAGCCTTCGGTCGGTGTAAAGAACATGTAGTTAGCTTCAATTCTTGACTCCTTCGATTTTCAGTCTATCCAGTATTTTGTCGGATAGCTGAGGTTCTCCCGGCGCTGCTTTTATCGTCTGATCGTTGTCGAAGTCTTGAATCTAAGCGGGTGAGTTGATTTTGGCTCTTGTCGTTGAGTTGACTTAGAATTGATTATCTCCATCACATCGTGTTGAATTAGGGTTTCAGACTGCCGTACATTGACTTTTTGTCACAACGTGTTGACCGGCGTTGACCTTAGGGTTTCAAATTGCCCGACGTTGACTTTTTTATCATAACGCGTTGATTAGCATTGACCTAGTTTATACTTATATGTTAACTAGAGTATACACAGTTTAAGCTCTTAAGGTATTGGAGCATGGTGGTCCCAAGCGTCGGGGCTACAAGACCAACTGTTAAAGCTGATTCATCTGCATATGTGGATCTTATCTTGATGTTATTGGATACTCGAGTCACGAGACCAACTAACGGAGCTGGTGCGTCAATGACTCGTATTTATAGAATTTTTGGCAAATTCTCAGCCATCAACGGGTTTGATGAGCCTTTACCGACTATCGTTTGAGTCGGGCTAGCATGCGGATTGTTTAAGTCCGTTCCACATGTGACGTTAAGCTAAAAGAGTTAACCCTTTTAGTGCTACGATATTGAATACGTAGACTTCATCTTTCTCCTGTGAAAAGACTAAACAGCGACGTGTATCAGACGTTGACTTAGGATTTTTGGCAAATCCTCAGCCCTCAACGAATTTGACGTGCTCTTACCGATTACCGTTTGAATCGGGCTTACATGCGGATTGTTTTAAGTCCGTTCCGCATGTGACGTTGTGCTAAAGGAATGAACTCCCTTAGACTTGATGCTATGATATTGAATACGTAGACTTCGCCATTGTTACGGGAATAGGCTACCCGGCAACGTGTGTTAAACGCTGACATATCCCTACTTAGGCTTCAGGATAAAAGTCCCCAGACTAAAATTCTAGTGTCTTCTTCAATCGATAAAAGACTAAACCAGCAACGCGTCTTAGGCGTTGACTTATCCATGCTTAGGATTCGGGATAAAATTTCCCGCACGTGTAAGGCACGGATTATGGTGTTACAACCTGCCACAATATCGAATATGTGGGCTTTGGTTCTTTTTACGGTTAAGAACTAACCGGCAACGCGTGTTAAGCGTTGACTTATCCCTACTCAGGATTCGGGATAAAATTCCCCGCGCGTGTAAGGCGCGGATTTTGGCGTTATGAATAACAACCTGCCATAATGTCGAATATATGGGCTTTTGTCTCTCTTACGGTCAAAGACTAATCAGCAACGCGTGTTATGCGCTGACTTATCCCTTCTTAGGCTTCGGGATAAAATTCCCCAAACTGGAATTCTGGTGTCTTCTTCAATCGGTGAAAGACTAAACCGGCAACGCGTGTTAGTCATTGACTTATCCCTACTTAGGATTCGGGACAGAATTCCCCGTACGTGTGAAGCACGGATTATGGTATTATTAATAACAGCCTGTCACAATATCGAATATGTAGGCTTTTGTCCTTTTTACGGTTAAGGACTAACCGGCAACGCGTGTTAGACGTAGACTTATCTCTATTTAGGAGTCGAGATAAAGTTCCCTGTGCATGGAATGTACGGATTTGAAGTTGAGAATTATGTCTTTTCTCAGGGTAAAGACGAACCCAAAATGGAAGAGGAAGAATTTTATATTCTATCTCTCGGCACCGAAGAGGAAGAATTTTATATTCTATCTTTAGTTGAAAAGGAAACTCGAAGTGGGATCTCCACCCCCAGAATCCGGAAAGATGAAACTAGGAGTGGGATCTCCACTCCGAGAATCAGAAAGATTCAAGTAACCCTAACTTTTATAGGATTGGTTGCTTGATCCAAGAAAAGAGTTCCTTATTTATTGAGGGAAAATTCCGATTTCGACCTTAACTTTTATAGGTTTGGCTGAAAAAGGAAAAAATGGAAGTCTTTCGTTTATCGAAAGGGATAACTCAATCTTAGTCCTAACTATCTGCAGGTTTGATTAAGTGAAGTCGGAGACAATCCTAACTTTTATAGGTTTGATTGCTCAATTTGAAAGTGGACCTCTCATTCATAGAAGGAATCGAGAGGAAATCTGGCTTTGGCCCTAACTTTTACAATTTGAATTCCTGATTACAAAAGAGAAGAGAATAAATTTGATTCTCTCCTTTGTTTAATTCTGGGTTCTTCACGGTGGCGATGAGATGCCTCCCTTGAATGCTCGCGTCGAGTTTGCCTCTCGTTGACGATCCGAACGTCTAAACTTGCTGGAACAAATGACTTGTATGATTGAATTACTCAAGATCTCTCTGTGAGTGTTGTACCTCAGAGTGAGTGACAAACTCTGGTAAAAAGAGTTGTTTGAACCAAAATACTTTGGTTAATAAGCCAAGTATCCAAAATCCAAAAATCTTCAATCTGTTGAAGATTGTTGCCTCCAGATTCTCAAAAAATCCGCTTTTCCATAAATCCGCTCCAATTTTAGAGAAAATCTCGTCACCCTGATCCGATTCGATCCTCCCCCGAACTCTGTTGAGTTTGTTGATATTTATAGGGGAATTAGGGGCGTAACTGCCCCCATAATCTGTGCCTAAATAGGGGTTTAGTCGCCCCATTAATCGGGTGTAACAACCCACATAAACCACTCTCCCGATCATGAGTGAACAACGGTTTTCTCGTAACCATATGGATCGCGTTTGAATAAGTCAGAGCCTTGACTTGCGTTCTGGCGTAATGTTTGAAAGTGCGTCTGGCTGTGGTATGGAACTACGTTTGGCAGCGATTGGAGCTGCGTTGAGCAGCGGTATAGAGCTATGTTAGGCAGCGGTATAGAGCTGCGTTGGCAGCGGTTGGAGCTGCGGTGGCAGCGGTTGGAGCTGCGTTGGCAACGGTTGGAACTGCGTTGAGCAGCGGTTGGAGCTGCGTTGAGCAACGGTATAGAGCTGCGTTGGCAGCGGTATAAAGCTGCGTTGGTAGCGATTGGAGCTGCGTTGGCAGCGGTTGGAGCTGCGTTGAGCAGCAGTATAGAGCTGTGTTGGCAGCGGTTGGAGCTGCGTTGAGCAGCGGTTGGAGCTGCGGTGGCAGCGGTTGGAGCTGCGTTGAGCAGCAGTATAGAGCTGTGTTGGCAGCGGTTGGAGCTGTGTTGAGTAGCGGTTGGAGCTGTGGTGGTAGCGGTTGGAGCTGCGTTGGCAGCGGTTGGAGCTGCGTTGAGCAGCGGTATAGAGTTGCGTTGAGCAGCGGTTGGAGCTGCGGATGCCTTCTCTATCTTTATATATGGATGACATCAATGACCAGTCGAGAAGGTCCTATTCAGGCCATTTGTGACAATTGAGGCATCCCAATAACGCTCTATCAACTGCAGGTCACAATCTCCACTAAGATAGCTTGATCGTACGCTTCTCAGCATGCCGAATATTCGCTCACAGCTCTCTAGATCTTCCCACTTTTCTAAAATCATTACACTGCTCATCAGCACCTCTAATAGTTACTAATATAATATCAGTCATGTTGTTGTCGCAGCCATCAAGATCAATCATCTCATATATGGGCTTGTTTGCGACGGATGAAGCTGTGTTTACGCTCACATTGGTGTTGTGTCTCGATGATGGTACGCAGGGAAGACTTCTACATCTTAGTTTGAAGAGACCTTCGATTTATAATCTCTTTCTGTCAGAGCGTTGCAAAGATCGTCGTTTTGTAATCCTTGCTTTAGCTCTTTGATATGCGAGAGTCGTCAGATTGTAACTCCCGATGTTGATTGTGGAAATTGTTGATTGGAGCTGTCGTGAAGGTCGTCCGATTGTAATCTTCATCGATCTATGTGAAATTCTTCAAATTGTGGCCTTTTGGAAGTCGTCAGATTGTAACTTCCATCATCAGTGTTTGATGGGGAGTTAGCTATCTATTATAATTTTTAGACAGCCTACACTATTGTTATGAAGCCTATAAATAATGAATATAGTATTTTAACAAAATACACATATAAAGCACTAAAACATGATTTCATTGAATTAAATAGACTTGATATTGTTGAAATCATATATAGGCATATAAACATGAAACAAATATGTATTTTCCAATTATATTCATTTGTTTCATATATATAAGCTTGAAAGCTATAAAACCGAAACATGTATGTATGTATATATAACTATATATACATAGAAACCAAAACTATAATGTGTGTATATAATATTGAGCTTAAAGTACTAACACACATAATATAAAACCTAAACTAATGTTACCCAAACTTGATCTTGATCTTCATTGTAGCTCAACTTGGTAAACTTGGAAGAAGCTTGTAATTGGATCTTTAACTTAAATTGTATAGGCTTCAACCACAATTCCACCAACCTCTATTTGATATGATCGTTATGGCGCAATCCATCAATCCTCCAACATGTTGTTTGTCTACAATTGATATAAAAATACAAACACTAGACAAACAAAATTAGAAGTAAATTGTTTGTAAATCATCATCAAAACAAGAAGGTCAACAGGTGAAAGGGAGGGAACCTACAGAATAGTTAAGGATATTAGCTAGATTGGCTCCTTTACGAGCGATTTTGCCAAGGTAGAAAAGATTTGTCTTGGTGTAGTTCACGTTGAGGCCGGAGATGTTGGCAAAGATGTAAAGGATGGATTTGAGGATAATTATATCTCTTGAGGTAGTTTTGCAAAAGATTGGAATGTCATTTGCGAATTGGAGGGTTCTGATGGAGTTAAGGTCTCCTTTTAGGTTGAGCTCGGAGAGATACCCTGAGGATACACAAGATCTGATCATCTTGTTAAGAGCATCAACAATTAATAGGAAGAGCATTAGTGAGAGGGGATCACCCTGCTTAAGACCTCTGTGACACTTGAAGAAGCTGATAGGAGAACCATTGACTAGAACAACGGATTTAGAGGAAGATAGGACGTGGAAAATCCAAAGGCACCACTCAGGACTAAATTCTCTGGCTTTGAGGAGGGTAAGAAGGAATTTCTAGTTAACACAGTCAAAAGCTTTGAAGAAGTCCACTTTAATAGCACACAGTTCCTTCTTTTCTGAGGAGCAATGGTTAATCATTTCATGGGCAAGGAGGATGGAGTCAAGAGAGGACTTGCCGCTTTGGAAAGCTGCATGGGAGTTATCAATGAGAGATGAGAGGAAGGGACTGAGTCTGTTTGCTAGAATTTTGGTGAAGATTTTAATTGTACTATTGATCAAGCTGATAGGTCTGAAATCATTAGGATTATTCACATCATCCTTCTTTAGAATGAGACAAATGTAAGAATTATTGATGTTGTGGATAGGATGGGCGTCTGAGTGTAAAGATTGGATGAATGAGATGACGTCCTGTTGAATGGTAGACCAGAAGTTTTGGAAAAATAGGATGGGTAGGCCATCAGGCCCTGGAGATTTGTCTAGATGAAGGTCGAAAATCGCGTTCTTGGTTTCATCTGAGGTGAATGGGGAGTCCAAGAAATATAGGTCAACAGAATTAGATGGATAAAGAAGATTCCAGTTAACCTCAAGCCTAGATTCTGCTTGAGATCGGAAGAGATTGGAGAAGAAGTCATAGAAGGCCTATTTGATATCAATGTCAGAGAAAAGGATGGTGTTGTTGATGAGGAGGTGAGGAATGAAGTTTTTCCTTCTGTGGTAGGAGGCTGATTTGTGAAAGAAGGCTGTATTATTATCTCCCTCTTTACGCCATTGAATCCTCGATCTTTGTTTCCATTGGATCTCTTCGGCCCTAGCCAACAAGAAAAGTTGTTCTTTGAGGTTTAATCTGAGTTGAGATTCTGAGTCAAAGATGGCTCTAGTTTCCTCTAATCGATTGAGGGTGTCAAGTTTGGGCATGGCATTGAGTTTGAGTCGGTTAGTGGATCCAAAGACGTGTTTCTTCCACCATTTTATTCTTCTACGGATGAGTTTAAGCTTAAAGGGGAGAGAGGCCGATTGATCTCCATAGAATGAGAAAGAGTTCCAACATGATTGAATGAATGGGGTGAACGATGGGAAGATAAGCCAGGATTGGCATGTTTTTGCTTTTTGCTCAGTCATTGCATTATATGTGACAATTGTGATTTATTTGTTTGTTTAAATAGTTTTTTCGAATAATATTTTTTTAAACTCTTTTTCACATTTTCTTCATATCATTCTCTTTGCCCAATTCAACATAACTACTTAGATTTTATAACTTTTAAAAGCCCATTAAAAATTTATTTTTATCTGAAAAACTATGAAATCTTTTATTTTAAAAAACTTTAAAAACTACATAGAACCGTGCATCGCAGCGGAGCTAAAACTAGTTACAGTGAAAAGAAGATGTCCTCCGTTCCTTAAAGTTTTTGTACAGACACTATCTTGGATTGTAAATTTGTAATTGATCATTGTTGTTTATAATATATAGACCTCTTATATCATGGGAACCATGGACCATGCTTTGCCAGCAAGGATTCTATTAAGAAACCCTGTAAGAGCAAGTGCAGCAAGCTCCCAGTTGGGAGTCCTAATCAACAAGCTCCCAAGAGCTCTCAAGACATGGCCCATCATTTTCAATGCCACATCACCCTACTAACTAATGTTAATCTCCAACAAACTCCTAGTTAGAAGCTCCACAATATCAAAAAAAACCCTCTTTTATTTTAGTTTTGTAACAATATCAAAAAAAATCGTCTTCCATTTAACAACTATTTTCAACTTGGGTTTTGGGTTTAAAAGTAAGGGGTTTTTTGAAAAGAAAAAAAATAATGCTTGGGAGCTCCCAAGCGCTCCACAAATTTGTGGAGCGCTTGGGAGCTCCAAAGAGCTCCGGTGGGCCCCACTGGCCACATCAGCCCAGGGAGCTCCTTGGGAGCTTGCTGGGAGTTTGTTGGAGGGGGGTTCACGAGCTCCCACCGTCACGTAGGCTTGAGAGCGACGGTGGGAGCTTGGTGCACTTGCTCTAAAAAGAGGGAATATACATCATTCACAGATAGCCCGAGGGTTAATCTAAGAATTACAATTCTTCTAGTCTAGATAGCCTCATTTCTAAGGGCAATCCTATTAATGGTTTGCATCATTTGTAACCATTTCAAGGTCGATCTTTGGTTAATATTAAATGAAAAAAAACTGCATGGCTATACTATGTACAGAATTATATATCAGAATATTATAAACTCGCCAGCCATAAGCATTAACTAAACTAGTTTTTTCTAAGGCTGTGTTTGGGAACTAATATTTGAATTTGGAATGTTGATTTAAAATCAAAGGATTTTAAATCTAGGATTTAGGATTTTAAATCTAAGATTTAGGATTCATGATTTGATAGAATCTTTTATTTGGATATTTTTACAAAATACAAGGATTTAAAATCAAAGATTTGAAATATAGTGTTTGAATACACTTCATTATACATGAACTTGGATTTTAAAGAGAATGAGGAGCATTTTGTGAACAATTTATGACATACACATAGTTAACATATCATCTGAGTACCATGCTACTTAGCCCAAGCCTTTTTTAAAGGAAGAAAGATTTGTCATGCACAAATAAAACTTTAAGAAGTGATTCAAAACTAAAATTGATCACCTCGATAGCAATTATAAATACTCATGCAAACATCTCATCCTTCATGAATCGATATGAGAGAATACATGCAATAGTACTAATGCCCAAAATATTTATTATAATAGCATTTTTTCCATGGTTTTATCCACTGCCACATTGACCTTGAATCTCCAAAATAACAAGAGTACTACTTTAAAAATTAATCATGGTAAAAGACTTGACAACACAAAAGAGTATAGCGAACAATCCACATAAGAAGCTCTACGCTACACAATAAGTCTTCATTTAAAACACAACGTACTATAGGTGGTAGATAACCATGATTTTCTACAACAAGCTAAATTAGCACAACATAAACTACTAAAAGAAACCATAACAAGAATCGTCTATTTATCCTTCAAAGTCTTCTCCTTCTTTATCTCCTATTCTTCCGACTCATGTCTCGGAGAACTTATTGGATCCTACATGAAAAAAATTTAGCATCAATTAGTTCATGAAACAAAATACGCTCTAAAACAGAAATAATATCTACTACAAAGGCAAATCACAACTATAAGTGTGCATCCTAACATAAATGACAAAATAATTGGAGTTAAATATGCCCTAAAAAAGAAAAAGAAATCCAAGAGAGAACTTACTCGAATGGGGTTCAACAATATACTGCTAAGGCCTGTCTAAAGTTTGAATACTCATTTAAGCCTGCTACTCCTCAGCTGATGTTACAACGAACTTGAGTATGAAACACAAGAAAACTTCATCCAAGTCCATCCTTCAGCTTTTGAAGTATAATAACAATGTGAGCACGAATATCCTGCCTGATTTAAGAGAAAGAAAACAACAACCTTTCAGGAAAATTAAAAGTTCCCCTTAACTCATCAGACAATGGAGCATGGGGTTCAACAAGCAAAGATGATGAAAGCAAAATGATGTGTCCTCTTATGGACCAAGTCAGTGTACATCACAGTCAAATTAGAGAAGTCCCTCTAAAAAGAGGTTACTACTCTTGTGTTCTGCAGGCTACCACTACATTAATTTGATGAACCAGTCTTGACGATAATTTGCTTAGAGCCCAAATATAGGTGACTCTTAAATCGTAACGCATCTAAACGTACATTGGCTGTCCTCTACAATGCATATGAGAACAAATAAAGGCTATTATTAGGCCACCATTCATGCATGAAGGGCAAATCTTGGTACAGTATAATGTTGTTCCACTGTGAGCTAGAGTAACAAATTTTGACTCCTACAAGCCTAAGATATTTAAATTGACATATTGTAAACAAGGGAAATTATAAGAAACCCCCTTCATGTATATCCTGTTTTTCAGAAACCTCCCTCATCTATGTTCATCAACGAGATCATTAGTTTTGTAAACTAAGTCTAGCTCTTTAGATGCCTGAATGCAGAATTCTAGGTTAAAGATAAAAAGATTAGATACCTTATCTAACTATTTTGCACTCAAAATTAGATTAATGGGTATCCTTGTCATAGGAGGAGATTTCCCTCTTTGTCGCCTATGTGGCACAATCTCTATCATCCTCATAAAGTAGGCACAAATCACCACCAACTCACACTTTCTCCTACTTTATGAGGATGGAGGGGATTGTGCCACATGTGCGTCAAGGAGGAAATCCCCTCCTATGACAAAGGATACCCATTAACCTCTTCCCAAAATCTATAAAAATTTGAAGTGAGTGCCTTTTACGAAATTGTCAACATTCCCTTTACCTGTTCTAGACCTAGTCAGTGTACTTCGGCTTCAAATACTTAAAACTCGCAAGAAACTAAGCTCCATTGAAAACTATTTGTGTCAAGGTTTGGAGGTAAAAATTAATAATAAGAAAATTCAATGAAGAGGGTTGAATACAACTATTATCTTAAAAAAGAGTAGTTTATGATATTTGTTTCTGTCACAAAAGTATCTCTGCTGATATATAAGCAGACCACCTTTTGTCCAAAGTTACAGCCTTGCTCTCAAAAAAAAAACTAGTCTTTGCTAAGTTGTTCATCCCTTTGCCAGGAAGAAGGGAGGCCTAAAATTCTTTGGTCCCTGGTCTTCTACAATCAAAGGTAACCACTCTTTAACCTACCTATCATATTAAACTGTAAATACATACCTCCACTATCGTCCTCATCCATGCAGTCCTCTTTTCTCATATGGAAAGGGCAATTCCTTTCGTACATCACCACTCTTTGCTTTATATACTCAAAGGCTCTGATGATAGAACCGATGTAGCATCCAGCAGTGTCGATTTTACACTGAGACGAATAATGATGTGCGTAGCAGTTGATAATGTCTTGGGGTGCAAGTTAGATCAATTGTCGATTCATATGAGTGGTTGTTTCTTTGGCTTCACAACAGGTGCACGTCGTTATACACCAACAACAACCTAGATATAGTCAAAAGCAATAGTCAAACCTAGATATAGTCAAAAGCAATAGTCAAAAAGTGGCGTCACTCTATTAAGAACAAAAGAAATACAAACAAGGGCATTGATAACAACTGATAAGGCAACACAATCATATAAATAGTTAATTATTTCAGAAAATACCCCTCTTCAATGGTAAATTTCGAGAAAAACATATGTTTTGTCTCGCAAGTGCTCAACTGAAAGCAGATAAAAATAAAAAATAAATCGAGATTTATTTTTTACTTTGATTCCCCGAAAGTTTATCCACTTTTTCACTGTAAAACCACAAATTTTTTCAACACTTTCATACCCTATAACTTCAATGTCATTTCACTTTGATACTTCAAAGTACCTTTTGAATTGAAATTTCCAAAGATTTAAAAAGATTTTAAATAGACCAAGATATATTACTTACTATGAATCGGATAGGAAACTCTAGCTAGAAGTTATTTTCTGTTGGGAGGTAAACTGGAATCTCGGCATATTAGACCGTAGCCATCGTCTCCACATTGCATGCCCCAACTGTTCATTATTTTTCAATATAATTAATCTCATCTTTTACACCATACACAACGACAACAATAGCAAGCAACCCCCTCCACTACTATTGCCGAGAGACCTGTAAACTTTTTTGATCTGAATAGATAGAATGAAACAAATTAGACTAATTAATATCCGAACCAATTATTCAGTTTTGAATTTATGTAAAAAACATAAAGATTTTCACAGTAATGACTTTTGACACGGATCTTAATAAGGATTTCACAACAGAAAAATGACTTTATAAAAAGAACAAAACTACTCACCTTGTGCTTCTTAAATTTAGGTGCGACTTTTATCACAACAGCGACGGGGTGATCATTGACACGCGATAGCATAGTTTGTTCGTCCCCAATTTTAATTTCTTTATAACCCGAAATACAATATATTGGTGTGTTCTGAAAAATAAACAAAAATTAAATCTTATTTTGATATATTTCACTTTGATACTTAAAAGTACATCTTTACCATTTTGATATACCAAAGATTCAATCTCATTTCATTTTGATATCCATAGCTACTTATCATTAGATTTTGTATTAAATATGCATCACGTGCTTACCAACTAGGTAAAAGAGATTTAATGCATAACATGTTAAGGACGTAATATAAATTTAGTAGGAATCTAACATAATATGGACAGGGCGTATCAACGTGCAACTTAATTGAAACTTTAGGTTATCAAAATGTCAAAGAAATATCTTCGGGGTATCAAAATGAAATGGGATTTACATTTTGGAGTATCAAATTTTGGAGTTTCAAAGTGTTAAGAAGATACTTCTTTAAAATATATTAGAAGATACAATATATCCTTTGTCCGGCAAATGCACGTATGATGTTAGCTTGTTGAGCTTTTAGACACCAGATATGCATATAGTTTTGCATACTTGGTTGCGGCACGAATCGACGAGCTTCATGCAAAACTCTATCTACAAGTTACAAGAAAATATTTGACAAGAACCTCTTGATTTTTTCACGCAACATTGAATAAGCTTCTTATTTTTTTTGACAATCGTATTATTAGCTAGTACTTCACCGCATGTGATGTGTGCCTCACACATTGCATAATTGTGTTGAGTAAACAAAATATATCATTAACACATGCTAATACAAATAGGTGTAAAAACATTAATGCAAATAACCCGTCAAAAATTTTTAAAAGAAGTTTCATTTTTAGGATTCAAACAATAGTCACTGAAGATGTATGCACGCAATAAATCAACAGAAAGTATGAATCTTTATTTTGATAAGATAGTTGTGGGTTTTAAGTTTAAAAATAATTTAGCTAGTCATGAATTAATTCAGATATTAACATATATTATATGTACTATTCAGTACACACAATGCGTACATGTCAAGAATATTGTTCACACCTTAACTATAGGTTAGGTTTGAATAAGGACTCCTATTGAACCACAACTAATGTTATCACAAAATGATTAAACACAGTCACTAGCCCACTCCAACAAGTGAGAGAACCTGCCATTTCTAGACATTAAAGATCAAATCTATTAGTATTCCTTAAAACTGACATGATACATGAAAATAAAGAAAACCTACAATCGATAAATAATAATTTTCAAGAAAAAAATGTTCCTATTTCTAACTCATGAAAAAAGATTCTCAATGAGGATTGCGAACATTGATCTAGGGTTTATAGGGGCTTCTTTAGCTTCTCCGGAGGAGCAATTTGAGCTAACTCTAGATGGGTACAATGACGGCTCGAGCTCAATGTTGTGGAGAGCAAAGTCCTTGGGCCAAAGAGGACGTACATTATCAATGCAAGAGGTATTATCCAAGGTTGAGACATCTGGTTGAACTCTAGAGAAGAGGGTCGGAACATCTGCTTGGATTGAATGTGAGGTATAAGGCTATGGAGATCTATATTCAGAAATTGTGGAAAGAAATTAGCAGTCCCTAATTCTACTTACTAAAAGCTGGAATTTTACCTAGCAATAGCACGCATAAAATATAAAATAAAATAAAAATCAAACACGGCATTAGGTAAGGGTACTACTTTTAATCTTTAGAGATGGACTTCAATGCTATAAATTCAATAAAGAAACAATAGATAAAGCATCAAATAATGAGGGAAAAATCAGCCAGGAAAATAATCTCACCTAAATTTCCAATGCCTCCCAATCCAATCTAAGCTTCTGATATTGTACTAGTAACGTCTTCATCTTCTTCTTCTTCCATCGTCGGAGAGAGGAGGACTCGACGACGATGGCGAGAATTGTTATTTCCTGATGAGAGAGAAAGAGATAGTTGTAGTTTAATGTGAACCATCTACATAAGGCCCAATGAAGGGGGCTTCTTATAAAATCACATATTTCCTACCTCACGCCCTGCTGGGCATTAATAAAATGATCAATTTTAATCATCATATATTTGCAATAAATGTCATATTGTCATTATTTTTGCTTTTGCAGGCCGCACATGTCTCTGCACTACTTTCTCTGATGCCTCAAAATTATTGCACGGACTCACAATTTTTTGCAGGCTCGGAGAATTGAAGAACCGCGAACTATTAAATTTGGAGTTGAGTTCATGGTCCATATTCATTAAATTCCCATGACTTCCACAGGGAAGTCCAACAAAAGAAATAAGTAGGGGTGGGATCGAACAGATTTTGAACGAATTGTGCAATGTTCAAATTTGAGTTCGGTTTATATGGTGCTATTCGTGTTTGTATTCGATTCGAATAGTAATACAAATTCGAATTCGCTTCCTTTACTCGTATTGATGTTCGAAAAAACTCATGAATATTCGATTAGAATTATACTGCAACTTTGATTTCGAATTATTCGTCAAATATTCGATATGTATTCGCTAGTGATTCAAAAATCATAAAAAGAAATAAATATAATCAGTAAAAAAAGGGCTTTTTTACCTTTCCAGTGACAAAAGGCAGAGAATCACGGTACGAAATCTCCAAAATCTACAGAGATGGAGGGAAGTGGGCGTCTTCGCGGGGAGGAGGTCGTCGGAGAGGGAGGAGCGCAGGTCGCCGGAGAGGGAGGAGGGCGTCGTCTCGGGGAGGGAGGAGGGCACCGGCGAGGAGGGAGGAGAGAGTCGTCGCGGGGAAGGAGGAGGGAAACCCTAGCTGAGAGAGAGAGAGAGAGAGAGGGGTATTTGGTAGGAGGCGGAAAGTGGAAACTCAATGGTGAAAACCCTAGTCCCTCTGTCTATTTGTATATTGAGTATAAGTTGTAATAAAAATTTTTTTGGATAATATTTGTAACAAGTAAAAAACACTAGTACCTACCCACCCTCATTGAGTTATGAAGAGTAATTTTAGAGATTTGAGAGATTTATGAAGAGTAATTTTAGAGATTTAAGGGACTAATATCTAAAACGAACCCTTTTCCTTTTCTTTTTCCTATCGGCCTCCTTGAACCAGTAAAAAAACATTGTATTTATCCGGCCTCTGTCGCTTCAGGTGCTGACGGTATCTGTCACGTTGCTTCTTGTTGTCCACCCGACATTGTATTTGTTTATTATTTTTTTTCAAAAAGTCCGGGCTTTGGGCTGTCGTGGGTTTTTAAGGAAGCTTTTACGAGTGCGAGTTTAAGATGTCAGATATTCGTAGATTAAAAAAAGTAGAGAATCTTGTTTTTAGAATTTATACGTATATTATAATTATAAAAATTGAAGAATGGATATTTAACTAGGCTTAATTACATTCCGACAGCTTGAAGTAGGGTGTAACTGGTAGACAAGAAATCACAATTATTGATATTTATTAGAAAAATTAAATGAACAATTTTACTGACTTCGGGGAAAGTGTGGCAAACCATTGCTCTAAAGAGATATTTGACGATCTCGTGTGATCAGCCAAGGCGAAATATTCCTTAGCGGTACGATCCCTTCTCTACCGGAACCCTAGCGTGCACGACCACGTTGGGCATGATGACCCTTTAGTAACCGGCTAGAAAACTATACCAAAAATTTGATGGAGGAAGAAGAAGAAGAGAAAGGAGGAGTTTCTACTTTCTGCGTACATTTTATCTCCTCACAAGGTCTCCTTTTATAAGGGAAAAGGACCTATTATGAAGAAATAGAAAGAGATCTTTTAGCCTTAAGAATTTCTCACGTTCCTAAGAACGTGGGAAAACTAACTAACTTCTAATAATTAATTAATTGATTAATTTAGTTTGTTACATCTTGGTATTTGATTTGTTGTTACTTTATCCAAAAAAACCTCAAAGCAAATATCAAAGGTAGCAAAACAACAATTAGAAAAGAACAAAATTTTAAAAAAAATGTATGAATGTGCATAAATCTTTGCATCGGTATAGGTGGCTTCCGGCCTTGAACCTACACTTAGTAACATTTGTTGCATTCTGAGGAAACCATAGTGAACCTAAGGTCTTGAATGAGGCTCTTTTATTAGGAATTAACAAAAGTAATCATAGAATGCTTACTCTATTGGGTCGCGGATTGACACGTTAATTTGGTCATGCACTCAATACCAACTCCTGAGAATACATAAGAATAGCTCTGACTTCTATAACCATGGCCGCACAGTGATTCTCACCTAGGTGGATCCTCTAGGGATGTAAAAGACCGGAAGAATCCCACTTTAAGTCATGGATTCATTAAGATTTCTATGACTCACCCTAGACCGATCTCTCTATAGAGCAACTCTGCCTTAGGATGAGGTTTGGAGTGCCTAGCTCCGATGTGAATCATGTTTCACATGTATAATAAGAGTGCTCTCTAATAGATACATCTATCTCGTTTGTTTCTACCTTTTGAACTTCCTTCATCAATCGCCAATAACAGAAGTAAGGTTCCCACCGTAGATGTTCCTATATATTTGGGCTTAGCCCCATCCCTTTGGCTGAATATTAGACCGAAGTCCTAGCTAGACCTTTTGTCAAATGATCTGACAAATTATGTTCTGATTGAACAAAGTCCAAAATAACATATTGATTTAAGAGTCTCTTTATTGATTTATATATTATTTGGGAAGTCTGCTTAGTTTTGAATTTGTACTTTTCTGTTTGAGCAATTCAATTATAGCCTTACAGTCACAATGCACATAAATAGCAGGAATAGGTTTGTGTACAAGACAAATATCAAAAAGTATATCTCTAAGCCGTTCGGCTTCAGTACATGCAATGTCAATAGTTATCAATTCAGATTCCATTATATTTCTAGCAATTACAGTTTGTTTAATAGAGTCTCATGCTATGATAGCTCCTCCTGGCATGAATACATAGCCTGAAGTTGATTTAGCATCTTGAGAGTCAGTTACCCAATTTGCATCGCTATAACCTTCTATTACATCAGGAAAACTAATGTATGATAAACATAAGTCTAAGGTTCCTCTAAGATATTTACATACTATTTCTAGAGCATGCCAACGTTCAATGCTATAGGATTGCTAGTATATCTACTCAGTCTATTTATTGCATATGTAATGTCAGGTCTACTTCTATTTGTTATATACATTAGTGATCCTATTTGTTGAGCATATTTATGTTGTGAGACAAGATCTCCTAAGTTTTTATATAAAGAAATGCTAGAGTCATAAGGAGTAGCTCCAGGTTTGCAATCATAATAGTTAAAATTTCTGAGTATTTTCTCAATTGAGTGTTGTGGAGATAAATATATGCATTTATCACTTCTAGAAATTTTCATTCTTAATATCATGTCTGCTCTCCTAAATCTTTCATATCAAGTTTGTTTGATAGGTAATTTCTGACATCATTTATTACTTGTAGAGGTACATATGGTGATCTATAATAAGCTGCTTTCCAAAGAGCGACTCTCTTTGGTATACCACCGAGAGGATTGAGAGGACCATTTTTTTGTCTTTTCATTTTGAAAGGTTGCTTGGTTTTCCAATGCAAATGCAATGTCTAGCACAGTTGCATAATGATAATACCTCCATATCAAATTTTTATCCAATAAATCTGAGTTTATTTCATGAAAGCTCCAAAATCCTAATTAAAATCTTTCATGCTTTGTATTAATAGTTTTCACTTTTACTTTTCAAGTTTTCTTGTATATTCGGTGTCATCATACTGCCAATTGATTTAGTTCCACTCCTAACTCCTCCTGATTGCGGCTCTTCACTTCCCTTCATTCATGCCTGAATTATCTAAAGCAGTTCTCCTTATATCCATGTGAGCAACCTCTTTAACTTACTACAAACTCTACTCTTTCCTTATCCTATATCTTAGGCTTTGTTCGGTTAAGAGAATTACAGGATAGAAGTTTTGCATTTTATAAGAGGAAAAAGTAAAACCTTATGTGTCATCCAAGATGTGTGGCGCTGCTCTCCAGGTTTTCAGTACCTCTTGGTTGAGCTCTGTTACAAAAGAAGGACGCATGCAGATCATGTTTTGTGCATAATTATTCTGGAACATGAGTTTAATTAATACTTTATATCATATTTCATACTCTACTAATCCCAAGATATAATATCGAGTCAAGCATGAATAGAAATATCATTATGAACTAATGTTCTAGTAAAAATTAAACACATTTCTTATTACATTGAAAATAAAATTGCACAACACATTGGGGCATTATAAGATCATGTTATATAATAAACAATCTCAACAGTAATCATTAAAAAAGTATATATATGTATATATATATGTACATACATATGTACATACATATGTACATATATATGTACACACACACACACACACACACA
>BQKN01000692.1:259373-281828 GCA_022839385.1 Asparagus kiusianus | reverse complement strand
TACAACCTGGTATCTGCACATATAACCCCATGACTTATTTAAATACCTATTAACCCAACTTAATTGATCACTTTAGTGGGTTATCCTAAAAGATAGCAATACACAATGATTAATCATATGTGCCCACAATTGATTTATTAGATTAAATCCAACATAGAATACATCAGAAGTTACCTCACTCCTCTTTCTGCTGCCATGAGGTATTTTTGCTACTCTAAGTTAGATGATAACGACAAATAAATCCCTTTTATTTATGTAGACATAGATAACACTATCACAAAGCTTGTTTCTTATAAGGCATCATCAAATTTTGATAATGAAAATGATGATGATGATGATGGGGAGGTATTGAATATTAGTGAGTTGTCACCTCATCCAAATATTATACAATCATACCTTTGTTTTATTTTAGACAAGGTGCGAACGTTAGGGGTTATTTCATATGGAGTCTGATGGATAATTTTGAATGGGCATTTGGCTATACACAAAGATTTGGGTTGTATTATGTTGACTTCAAAACACAAGACAGGATTCCAATATTATCTGCAAATTGGTACAATAAATTTTTGAACATTCCAACAATGCTTCTAAAGCTAGGGATTGACATGAAATCCTTGATCTAATTTATATTACGGAACCTAGCAATTCACAGTAGAAGGTTTATTCGTAAGCTATTCTGTTTAATAATTTGTACACATGTTATTGGTATAATGGTCAGCTTAGCTTATTTGTGTATGTAAATTGAATTTATTATTTAGCTCGAATTCCAGAATGTAACTATTTGAGATTTGCAGTAAATAAATGAGAGTTTGAATACATGTGATTTGCATCTAAAAGGACAGCCAGATCAAAGCATATCACAACTATTTGAGACTTGTCATATACTTTGTGTTCCAATGTTATGTACTCTTCTCCATGCTAAACTTTTTGCATAAAAGATGTTCTATACTTCTTTTTTCATCCCGTACTTGTGTTTTGATGATTTTTGTGTTGGATATAAATCTAATTAAATCTATTTGTGGGCACATATGATTAATCTGTGTGTATTGCTATCTTTCGGGATAACCCACTAAAGTGATCAATTAATTTGAGTTAATGGGTATTTATATAAATCATGGGGTTATATGTGCAGATACCAAGTTGTAATTGTAATTTGATGAGGTGCCAAATTATAAATATACAATATCTATAAATAAGGGGTTATGGTCCCTAATCTAGGGTTACATTCTCTAATTCTTCTCTTCCCCATCAAGAGAGAATTCTTAAGGAAGAGAATCCCAAAGATTAGAAGATCCAAAACCCAACTCAAGTTCAATTCATGGATTCAGGTATAAGATTTCGCTCTTAATCTTTAATCTCTATGATTTAATCATATTTATATCTAACAAGTGGCATCAGAGCCACCCGTGATTAATTCTTAGGGGTTTAAGTTTCTAAAAATTGGGTTTTTTTTATCTTAAATCTCAATTTTTCAGATCTGTTCACGGATGAACAGTAACTTTTCAATTTTTTGGATGAACAGTAAAAATCACTGTGAACAGTAAAGTTTTAAATTTTTTGGTTTTTTCCTTCGATTTTTCCTTGGATCTGGATCAAGAAAATTCATGTTTTTCTTTTCGATTCTGGATCTGGTTTTGAAATAAAATCGAGGAATACTTTGGATTTATTTTGTTTGGTCATCGGTCCCGTGCTCCTCGCCGGCGAAGTGTCACTGGCGGCCTCGCCCTCGACTCCGACGGCGATGGCGGCGTCAGGAAACCCTAGGGTTTCGTCCTTTTGGTGCAGGAGCAATGGTGGCGACGGCGGTTTCAGATTGAAACCCTAAGGGTTTGTGCGGGAATTAAGGAGGTGGTTACCTCAAATTTTGGCGAGGCTTGAAAGCTTCAAACGAACTTAGCATTCGTTCTTAGGTTGAGCCTCGCGCTCAATTCAATCGAACATAGCGTTCGTTCTCAAGTTGAGCCTCGCGCTCAATTCAAACGAACTTGGCGTTCGTTCTCAGGTTGAGCCTCGCGCTCAACTCAAACGAACCTAGCGTTTGTTCTCAGGTGAGCCTCGCGCTCAGTTCTCAGGTGACCCTCGTGCTCAGTTCAAGTTGAGCCTCGCGCTCAGTTCTCAGGTGAGCCTCGCGCTCAGTTCAAGTTGAGCCTCACGCTCAGTTCTCAGGTGAGCCTCGCGCTCAATTCAAGTTGAGCCTCGCGCTCAGTTCTTAGTGAGCCTCGCGCTCAATTCAAGTTGAGCCTCATACTCAGTTCTTAGGTGAGCCTCGCGTTCAATCCAAGTCGAACCTAACATTCATTCTCAAGATTGAACATTGCGTTCATTCTCAGGTCGAACTCCGCGTTCATCCTCAGGCGAGCCCTGTGCTCAATCTAAACGAACCTTGCGTTCGTTCTCAAGTTGAACTTCGCGTTCATTATCAAAATGAATCTTGCGTTCGTTCTCAAGTTGAACATCACGTTCGTTTTTCAAACGAACCTCGCGTTCGTTCTTAGGTGAGTCTTGTACTCAATACAGTCGAACCTCGTGTTCAAAGTCAAGCGAACTTCATGTTCACTATGGTTAAGCCTCGGCTTTTCATGGGTCCACTTTGGTATACTTAATTTATTTAATTAAATTATGGGCCCTAATTAAGCTATGAAAAATTCGTTTAATTCAGATTAAGCTATTTAATTTGAATTAATTTTGGTAGTTAATTAATTATTTAATTCAAATATTATGACACTAAAGTATTAAGGTTGTCTCTCACTCCAATTGTTTAATTGAAATAAGAAGTTGCCAAAGTAACCTCTCTTGTGTAGATTGTTCATGAAGAATGTGAGATGTTTGTGTGTATGTTTTCGTGTAAATATTTAATCGGCCCAAAGGAAGGTTAATATTTATTTAGACTGCATACACATCTGTGATGATAAACATGTGATAATTATAAGGCTTACATGTGGATAGTGAATCGATCCAAAGATAGTTTTATTATTTGATATGTGTTATTATCAGTGTTTGATTGTTGCAACAAGATATCACTTGCAATTAATATTACTGTCCAAAGACTTGATATTGATATTGTACCAGATATCTTGGATGGGATTTGTCATTATTTGAATTTTATTGATTGCTAATTATGGTTATTAATTTGAGCATTTTTGTTTTATTTCAGCTAATGCATCTGCTACAACAATCTCTACTAACATCAACTCAATTCCCATGCTAAATGGGACAAATTTCAAGGTTTGGAAAGAGAACATATTAATTGTTCTTGGTTGCATGGATCTTGACTTTGCATTAAGAACTGAACAACCCTAACCTCTCAATGCGGATAACACTCCTGATGCAAAGAAGGAGTATGAGAAATGGGAGCGTTCAAATCACATGAGTCTTATGATCATTAAGCGCGGCGTTCCGGAAGCCTTCAGGGGCATAGAATCTGAAGGGATTACTAAGGCTAAAGATTTCCTTGCTGAAATTGAGAAACGTTTTGTGAAAAACGATAAGGTAGAAACAAGCAAGATTTTAGCTCGCTTGATTTCAATGAAGTATAAGGGCAAAGGAAATATCAGGGAGTACATTATGGAAATGTCTCAAAAGCTTAAGGCACTTAAACTCGATCTTTGTGATGAGTTATTGGTGCATCTAGTTCTGTTGTCTCTTCCTGCACAATTTAATCAGTTTAAGGTCAGTTATAACTGCCAAAAGGAGAAATGGACTCTAAATGAGCTCATTTCATACTGTGTGCAAGAAGAAGACAGGTTGAAGTAAGATAAGACTGAGAGTGCTCATTTGGCCTATGCCTCTAAGGATAAGGGCAAGAAAAGAAAGAATGATAATGAAGCTGCTAATGTTCCAGTTCAGAAGAAACAACATAAGGATAATCAGGGTTGTTTTTCTGTAACAAGCCTGGACACGTAAAGAAAGATTGTACCAAATATCACACCTGGCGTGCTAATAAGGGTACGTTCCTTACTTTGGTCTGTTCTGAGGTTAATTTAGCTTCAGTACCTAGAAACACTTGGTGGTTAGACTCTGGTGCTACTACTCACATAAGTGTTTCTATACAGGGTTGCCTGAGCTACCGAAAGCCAAGTGATGTTGAAAGAAACATCTTTATGGGCGACGGACAATCGGTAGATGTAGAAGCAATTGGGCACTTTAGGTTGCTATTAGGAACTGATTCCTATTTGGATTTGAAAGATACTTTTGTAGTACCGTCTTTTAGGCGGAATTTGATTTCAGTTTCTGTATTGGACAAATCAGGTTATTCTTGTTCATTTGGAAACAATCAATTCAGTTTATCTTTTAATTCAAATGTTATGGGAACTGGTTACTTGAGTACTTATGACAACCTATATTTGCTTGATACAATTGCTTCTTATAATGAAACTTTCCATGCGGAATTGAGTGGTACTAAGCGTAAATTAAATAAAGAAAATTCAGCGACATTATGGCATAAGCGCTTGGGTCATATCTCAAAAGGTAGAGTTGAGCGTCTTGTGTCTGATGGCATTTTGGATTTCCTAGATTTTTCAAATTTCAACGTATGTGTTGAATGTATCAAGGGAAAACAGACCAAAGTTAAGAGATTAGATGCCAACAGATCTTTGGAAGTCTTAGAATTGATACATACAGATATTGGTGGACCATTCCCTACGACATCCTGGAATGGTCAACAATATTTTATATCATTCATAGACGATTACTCACGTTATGGGTACCTATATCTTATTCATGAAAAATCTGAGTCTCTGGACATGTTCAAAGCCTATAAAGCTGAAGTTGAGAATCAACTCAATAGAAGAATTAAAACCGTTAGATCTGATCGTGATGGTGAGTACTACGGCAGATATGATAGTTCAGGTGAACAACGTCCAGGACCATTTGCTATATACCTAGAAGAATACGGTATCGTCCCACAGTACACCATGCCGGGTTCACCTAGCATGAATGGTGTAGCTGAAAGACGAAACATGACTCTTAAGAATATGGTAAGAAGTATGATTGCTCATTCTTCTTTACCAGAGTCACTCTGGGGAGAAGCACTAAAGACACCAGCTTACATTCTGAATAGAGTACCAAATAAAACAGTTTCTAAAACACCTTATGAGCTTTGGACTAGTCAAAAGCCTAGTTTAAAGCACTTACATATTTGGGGATGTCCAGCTGAGGTAAGGCCTTATAGGCCAAATGAAAAGAAATTGGACTCCAAAACAGTTAGCAGCTACTTTATTGGGTACTCTAAACGCTCTAGGGGCTATAAGTTTTATGATCCCATACTCAGGAATATTTTTGAGACGGGAACAACAACATTCTTTGAGGATGTTGAGTTTGGGGGGAGAAATAAGGTCAGAGACATTGCCTTTGAGGAGGAATTGGCTTCAGATCCAATCCATATAGTTACTTTTGACAATATTCAGGTTCCTATACCTGTTATTGCTCAAGAAGTAAATCCGAAACCTCAAGATGATAATATTAAACAACTCCCTATTCCAGAAGAACAAACTCAACAACCTCAAGAACCAGTGCCATTAAGGAGATCCACGAGAGAAAGGAGAAATGCTATTCCGAATGATTATATTGTATTTCTCCAAGAACATGAGGAAAGTAATGGAATGTTGGAAGATGATCCAATCAATTCCTTCAGGCCATGAAAAGTTCTAACTCTCAACAGTGGATTGATGCCATGAATGAAGAGTACAAGTCTATGCAAGATAATAAAGTTTGGGAACTTATCCCATTGCCAGAAGGTGCAAAACCAATTGGTTGTAAATGGATATTTAAAACCAAGCGGGATACAAATGGTAATGTGGAGAGGTATAAGGCATGTATTGTAGCTAAAGGCTTTACTCAAAAGGAAGGCATTGATTATACAGAGACTTTCTCTCCGGTATCATCGAAAGACTCTTTCAGAACAATCACGACACTTGTTGCTCATTATGATCTTGAGTTACATCAGATGGATGTTAAGACTACATTTCTCAATGGCGACATTGATGAGATGATTTATATGGTGCAACCAGAAAACTTTGTGTCGGGAGACCCAACGAATATGGTCTGCAAATTAAGAAAATCCATCTATGGACTCAAGCAAGCTCCCCGTCAATGGTATTATAAGTTTCAACAAATAATTACCTCGTTCGGTTTTGAGATGAACATTATTGATGACTGTGTATATCATAAGTTCAGTGGGAGTAAGTTTATTTTTCTGGTTCTGTATGTTGATGACATATTGCTTGCCACTAATGATATAAGCATGTTGCACGAAACCAAGAGATTTCTATCAAAGAATTTTGAGATGAAAGATCTTGGGGACGCCTCTTTTATATTAGGAATCCAAATACATCGAGATCGCTCTCGGGATATTCTTAGATTATCACAAAAGAGCTATATCGATAAGGTACTTAAAAGGTTTGGCATACAAGACTGCGGACCAGGAGACACCCCTGTGGCTAAAGGAAACAAGTTTAGTCTCAATCAGTGCCCTAAAGGTAACCTTAAAATTCAGGAAATGCAGAAGATTCCTTATGTTTCGTCTATAGGAAGTCTAATGTACGCTCAGGTATGTACGCGTCCGGATATTGCGTACATTGTTGGGATGTTAGGCAAATACTTAAGTAACCCTGGTATGGATCATTGGATAGCAGTCAAAAGGGTTATGAGGTATCTTCAGAAAACAAAAGATTATATGCTTACATATAGAAAATCAGATCAGCTGGAGGTCATTGGGTACTCTGATTCTGATTTTACTGGATGCCAAGATAGCAGAAAGTCTACATCAGGCTATATTTATATGTTAGCAGGAGGAGCTATATTATGGAAAATTGTTAAACAGACACTTGTAGCTTCCTCCACTATGGCAGTAGAATTTGTAGATTGCTATGAGGCATCCAATCATGGAATATAGTTTCAAAATTTTTTCACTGGACTGCGCATTTTGGAAAATATAGAAAGACCACTAAGGTTATATTGTGATAATAAATCTACAGTAATGTATTCCAATAATAACAGGAGCTCAACTAAGTCAAAACATATTGACATTAAGTTCCTGGTTGTAAAAGAAAGGGTACAGAGTGGACAGATATCCATAAAGCACATTGGGACAAACTCCATGATAGCTGATCCTCTTACTAAGGGATTGCCACCCAAGGTCTTTCATGAGCACACTGCTCATATGGGTGTGGTGTTATTTGAGGATATCATGATTTAGTGAGAGTTTATAATTTATTAGTGCTTTATATTTGGTTGTATTGTCTGATCAGAATAAAGTATTCAGTTAAGTCACTCTGTTACATTATGTATGGTTTTAACCTCACTAAAGATTAAGGAGGACCAGTTAAAAATAGACATGTACTGATCACATTACATATAATTTTCATGCTGCACATCCATGTTTGATCCATGTCGTTTGATTGTATTGGTATATGTGACTATTGACGGGTCGAGTCACGATAAATGTGACGAAGGCCGCTTTGATCCTATATTGATATAGTCAATGGACGAGATTGTTCGGAAATACCTTTTCAGTGATAGCAATTTTGAGCTCATAAGGTTATACATAATTTAAGAAATCATATGGTGCCCAAGTGGGAGATTGTTGGATTTAAATCTAATTAAATCTATTTGTGGGCACATATGATTAATCTGTGTGTATTGCTATCTTTCGGGATAACCCACTAAAGTGATCAATTAATTTGGGTTAATGGGTATTAATATAAATCATGGGGTTATATGTGCAGATACCAGGTTGTAATTGTAATTTGATGAGGGGCCAAATTGCAAATGTATAACACATATATAAGGGGTTATGGTCCCTAATCTAGGGTTACATTCTTTAATTCTTCTCACCCCCATCAAGAGAGAATTCTTAAGGAAGAGAATCCCTAAGATTAGAAGATCCAAAACCCAACTCAAGTTCAATTCATGGATTCAGGTATAAGCTTCCGCTCTTAATGTTTAATCTCTATGATTTAATCACGTTTATATCTAACATTGTGTTCTTCTTGCGTGTTTGTTATGTACGTGTCCCTGTGGAAAGGTTAAAGTGTCTCGGCCAGATATTAGTGTGTTTTGTAGGTTTAAGTGTCACGACCAAATATTAGTGTGTTCTTTTCTTCAAAACGTCTGTTTTATGTGTTTTAAAGATAAGATGATGAACTAAACAAGAACTCCCAACATCAAAGTTTTAAGTATATAGGTGTAGGCGTCAAAATTTGCCTTTAAGTTACCACACACGGCTCAAGACAAAGAGAATGCGATAAACGTCATCATCTGATTCAAAGAGGATCATTCGATGTCAAAGAACAACTAAGAAATGCACAAAAAATGCAAAACAACAATCAGGCGTCACACAAATTCCGAGACAAGGAAGTTGTCTCGGAACTATAATGTAATTCATAGTTTCCACGACACAGAACGTGTCTCGGAAGCTATGAGACAACTCATAGTTTCTGAGACGGAATGTGTCTCGGAAACTATGGTGGAGTTTCACACTTCTGTTGACGGTTTTCTTGGGATTTGTGCGATCCACGTGGCTTCATACTGCTGGGGATCGTGTGTGAACGTGTGATGGCCGTTACAAATGAAAAGTCTGCTCATAACTAAAGAGATAATGGCATTTAAAGGCGGGAATGTCAGTTACAAAACTAGCTGGCAGAACCCCTTCTTTCGAGACACAGAACGTTTCTCGGAAATAGGGAACTGTTAAGTGGGCTTTATTTTGATTTCCTACATTCAGTAACTGCTTCTAGGGACTATAAATGCTTCCCTATCATCCATATGCACGGGAGAAAGGCAGAAAAGGCAGAGACTTGAGCAATTTGGTGAATTTTGAGCAAGAAAGAGAGTATTCATTGTTTTCAAGCACTTCCAAGAGCCTTCAGTGTTTTCTCAAGATCTAAGCTTTGACTTGATCTTGAGAAAAGTGTTTTATCTTACCTTATTGAGATATTCACTTATGTCCTTGTTTTTAAAATGAAACATCGACCTTAAGCCTTCTTCATGATTCAACTTGGATCTGTGATTCGGTCGTCTATGGGCTAACTCACCCCCGACACAGGCAAAGATCTCACGCAAACAGCGAGTGATAAACGTCCTCTACATGTGTTTCTAGAGAGTTGTATTTTTTTATTTTCATTATGTAAGAAAGTCTTATAAAAGACTAATTTTACTTTGAATCTGTAATCGATAAATATGTAATAGATTCAGCAATGAAAACAACTTTCGACACAAACACGCTGGTGACCACAGTGGAAGCCAACAGTCTTACTGTCGAGACCATCATATCACAACCAATCAAGATCTCGGTTGAATCTATGGTCGAGTACGAGTTCGACCAAGCAAAGTTCGAGGAATATCTCTCCTCATCCTCCTTAAGATCTTCCTCATCTCGCAAGTACAGGAAGATTTCATCTGTGAAGAAGGTGTTTCAATCTTCAATTTCAATGAAGGCTACGGGTGATGAATCACCCAATCGTTGCTAAGGTTTCCCCTCACAACTCTGCTCCAGTGATTAACAATGCTGGAACCTCTGTTCATAACTACTCCTCTCCAGTTAAGAAGTTATTGAATGAAAATTTAGTAACTCTGACGAAGAGGGTTCGTCAGAAACAACGCCAGTGCTGCGCTCGTCAGCTAGCTAAGGCTATGGAACAAATCGACGGAGTTCACTACTACGTGGATCTAGAGTCAAAGGGACATCGAATGATCCAGTTGCCTCAAAGACAAACCGCCAACATTTCTGCTAAGCCATCGGCTGAGGAATGGGTCCAAGTCAAAAGGACACGTTCAAATCTCAAGCAACGTATCCAAAAGTGTCGTGCAAACACCACTCATACCCATGTCGTCACACAAAAGACACAAGAAATGAAGAGGGAAATGGTGGCCAAAGAATCACCAAAAGCCTGCAAAGTTTGGATTCCAAAATCTAAAACTACGCGAAAATCAGACTTGGATGCTATTTCCTTCAACCGAGACACTAACCAGTGTCTCAGCCAAAGGAGCCTTATCTGAGACACTAACCAGTGTCTTTACCAAAGGGGCCTTGTCTGAGACACTAACCAGTGTCTCAGCCAAAGGCAAGCCCCCATGGCTGATTCGTTGACTCCGTCAGTGTTTGTTCCTCATCCGTCTGCTATGACCACATCTGCTACTCCACCAGTGAAGCCTTGGGTCAGTTCTGACCTATCAAAGTTCAAAATCATAATGGCGGATCGCCTTGATCCTTTACACGAGGATCGAGGCAAGGCTCCAATCAAATAATGCTTGGGTCCGATGAACAAATCCAAAGTGACTCTATAGGCAGGGAGTCGTACGCATTCTCCCACCAAGTTAAAGCAATCCCAGATTAGGAAGACTCCAATTTCCACCCGCTTGGAGGGTTCGTATTGAAACTCAGGAGCTCGTTAAGACTCCGCACCCGTAAAGAGGTGGTTCTAAACGTGTGACTCCTGATGTAACCTTGGATCGCTCAAAGGCGACAACAAGTTGTCCTTAATATGTCAACAAGGCCCAACCATACCAACAAAAGATAGGGTGCTCCGGCCATCATGCCGATGAGTTGTACTATCAGGCTGGAGGTAAGAATAAATCCCGGAAGAGGATTGTTCAAGAAACAAGTCCTCATGGCTCATGTGAAAGGCTCATTAGAGTAGTACTGTCTGAATGTAGCTGGTCCAGAGGCCTCCACCAAGGGATTTTATATTTTAGAGACTTTCCAATGAAGTGTCAAAGCCCAAACCGAGGCATTTTCGAAAGAAAAGATCAGCCATTCAAGATGATGAACTCCCAGAAGTCACCATCAATATGGCAAATAGGGGAAAATGGTATTCGACAAACTCTAACCCTGACTTTTCTCCAGGAGGAAGAGTTGATCAGAGGCTCTCTCAAAGAATGTCACGGCTATAGCTAAGGGCCACTAGACATAGAGATTACAGAAGAATGCACGAAGGGTTATCTTCAGATGAGGAGTTTTCAAATACTTGTTCTGTAGTCGCCTCCGACGACACAATGTCCAGTGTAGGATAGGGAGGCATTCACTATCATGCCCGACCAATTAGCTTAAATGCTACAAGAAACTCTGGCTAAGCAGCGAGAAGAAATCAGAGCTGAGATGAGAACGGAGATGGAGTTGACTATGTAACAGATGAGAGAATTACAGACTCAACAATCTCATCAACAATCTGAGCCTAGTCAACAAGCCGAGTCTAGCCGGCACAATGTCGCGCGTGTTCAAACAAATGTGGTTGATAGCGACTCAGAAGTGAATGAGCATATTTTTGCCGACACCCCTCCTAACAATGTCGAGGGTGGTCCGGTTGAACCTCCTCAACATCCCCTGAAGAAAAATACGGATGAAGATAAGAAAATTAAAGAGCTCGAGAACAAAATCAACGCTTTGATGTTGGCTCAAGAAGTGAAGAAGACGAGTATTCCATGCCTATATCCGAGGGAATGGGAATCAATACCATACCTGCCAAAATCCAGTATGATTAACTTCACTCCATTTGACGGGAGAGGTTCACCTACTTAACACTTGATTTATTTTCAGTCTCATTTGGGTATGATCTTTGGAAATAAAGCTTTGATGGTCCAGTCATTCGTTAGCATCCTTCGCGGGGCCGCTTTCGATTGGTACGAATGTCTCAAGCCTGGAAGCATTAATAGTTGGGATGATATAGAAAGTTTGTTCCTCACCAATTTCTTTGATGATGACACCAAAGTATCAATTGGAACCTTGCTGGATGAGAAACAAAAAGATAAAGAGTCAGTTGATAACTTTGTTAAGCGTTTTCGGAATAAAGCAATGAACTGTAGAGACCCGATCACAGAGGAGTTTATTCTCCAAACGTGTCACAATATCTCTCTTTGGATGTTCTAAAAGCCATGGGGGTCGTGCCTTCCAAGATTGGAAAGAATTGAAGATGTATGGTGAACAGACCGAACGCTTCCTCAAGATAAAGAAGCCTTAGATGGGTCAGCCGCTAGTCAATCCTCAAAAGTAGAATTTTAATCCTTGAGGTGGAGGAAAGGCTCCCGCAACTGCCGTTGATGCTCACAAAACATCACAACAACAGCCGCAACAGCAGTCAGCACAGCAGTCATCATTTCAATTATAGCATCAAGCACAACAATCCTCAAGGCATCTAAAGACTATGGAATCTAGATTCTCAAAGGAATATTCCTTCAAAGAGGATGAAGTGCTGGCTATCTTTAAGTATCTTTTCGATAACAACGAGATCAATCTGCCACCAATCATGAATGAAGAGGAAGCTAAGAAAACCTCGGATCCGAAGTATTGCGCTTATCATAGAAGAGTCTATCCTACTAAGGTTTATTACGTTCTCAAAGATCGAATTCAAGCCTTGATCAATGCTGGCATCATAACTGCGAAGCCCAAAGAAAAGAAAGTGTGTGCGAATATAGTATCCATCAGTTTCGGCTCCATCCCTCTATCAGGGTTTCAACCAGAGCTCATGTTGAAGATAGAGATGAAGGTAGTGAGCGATGACCCTCATGGACAATACAAGAAGGGACTCGTACCACATACCGCACCTAACGACGAAGTTCTTTGGGTCTATCTAGATCTGCTTGGAGATGAACAGTGGGCAGGGTCCTCTTCCAAGAAGAAACCTAAAAGCAAGGGCAAATCTTATTGTCCTACCACAACAATCCTAGAGAAAGATGACGAAGGCATCTCTACCTTCCCACTTTCTGAAGACTAGCATGAAACCTTTGCTACTAGGAGTAGGAATGAATACCAGTACAAGTATTCTGAAGCTTCTGACCAGAATGCCAAAACTTTGACTGAACTAGGGGGTAGTTTCAACTCCTTCTAAACTGACTGACAAGCCCCAACAACAACCAGATGTTAAGCAGAAGGGAGTGGCGACAAAATAGAAAGAACCTCAACATAAAGAGGTACAGATTCCGAAGCAGACTTGTTTCAATTGACCGATTAGAAGAGATAAACCGAAAAACTCGAACGCTCCATATCGCTTTGATGTAATGGCCCAGCTGGCCGACATTCCCTGTGAGGATCACTCTATATGAATTGCTATGTCTTTCTAAAGATAGCAGGGAAGCTTTGCAAGAAGCTTTGACTGACTCTGACACTTTCATCACGTAGATAAAGCAAGTCCCTGAAGAGCCAGAGCCATCAGTTCAACACTACAATCAAACAGCCAAATAATTTCCTTGTATCACCTTTACAAAGGAGGATATGCAAGTGAGGAATTTAAAACACGATAGGCCTTGGTATTTCACTGAATACATTGGCTCTAACATTGTCAACCGGATCCAAGTCGACCCGAGTTCTGCTGTTAGCATCATGCCCATGAGGATCACTCTATATGAATTACTATGTCTTTCCAAAGATACCAGGGAAGCTTTGCAAGAAGCTTTAGCTGACTTTGACACTTTCATCATGTAGATAAAGCAAGTCCCTAAAGAGCCAGAGCCATCAGTTCAATCTGACAGCCAAACAATTTTCTTGTATCACCTTTACAAAGGAGGATATGCAAGTGAGGAATTCAAAACACGATAGGCCTTTGTATTTCACTGGATACATTGGCTCTAGCGTTGTCAACCGGATCCAAGTCGACTTGGGTTCTGCTGTTAGCATCATGCCACTCTGATTGATGTATATCTCATAATCCCCACTAGCAAATTGGTTTCCATGAGCACTGTAATCTATAGATTCAATACCAGTGGATTCAGACCATTGGGTAAAATCTGAGTGAAGTGCCAGCTTGGAGATTTGAAGTCTGAAATCACATGTTACATGATCGATACAGATACTTCTTACAACTTGCTATTGGGTCGACCTTGGATCCATAGCAACGTTATAGTTCCTTCCACCCTCCATCACTGTCTAAAATATGTTGACACTAATAATAAGGTCAAGATGTTGGTCGCGGATAAGCAACAGTTTAAGGGGTTGGAAAATTACTTTGCTGAGTCCCTTCTTTACGGTACTGAATTCGATACTGAACCCTCAACCCTGGGGATGGATAGCAAAGAAGAAGGTGATACCGAACCGGGCTCGATTATGGCGAAGGTCTTGTATTCAATGACATTGAACCTCTTGTAATCGATCTTAATGGTGGTGAATCATTAGACGAAAGTTGTAACTAGCAACTTGTCGATCATGCAATAAATGACGATTTAGAGTACTCGCTTTGTCTTAATGATATAATACAGGAACTATATGATAACCCTGACATACACATGCTGTTTTGGTTGTCTTGCATGTCAAGGAAGTGCATCCAAGACTCCTTTGGAACAACCCTTGTCCTACCTGCAAAGGAAGGGGTGGAAAAGAAATAATTTTTGGTAAAGGGGAGTCATCCCCGCCCTCCTATCTCTTCTTGGAAATCAATGCCGATGATGAAGGACCTGGACAACATTTCTTCAGATACAATTCACAAGCACGAGATTATATGGAGAAGCAAGGATATAATCTCATGCTCGGTGAAGGCCTTCGTTTTGGTCAAGGTATCCGGGTTCCGCCCTATCCTGCCTATGTAACAAAAGAGAAGCCCGACAATTATTACAAACATAAGATGGGTCTAGGCCATGTCTCTTCATCTGACGACGAATGTTATTGGCAAGTCATCAACCAATCATCCAACCCGAGTAGAGACGAATATTCATCAGATTCTACAGATTGGGGTTCCAATGTCAGCCTTGGAGAAATGTTCAGGGGCCTAATGCCGAACATGGCTATGGTTGATCCCGCCATGATGGAGGAAGATGATCAAATGCCAAATTGGGAAGACCCTCGAATCCATCACTTGAATATGTAATATAGTGATCGATTCGAGCAAAGGGAACCTCCTATCGAAGACAAAGTGGTCCAAGTGAACATGGGCGATGAAGTTAAGCTGAAATCTATATTCATCAGTGATAGTCTTCCACCAGACAAGAAAGAAGAGTTGATTACCCTCATTAGGGAATATATCAACATTTTCACCTGGAATTATGAGGACATGCTAGGACTTGATCCAAATGTAGCGATGCATCGCCTCAACATCAAACTGGATACCAAACCTATCAAGCAACTAGAGAAGGTTTTGTCCGTAGATCATGGAGGCTATTGAGGCGAAAGTCAAAAAAGTAATCAATTCGGGCTTCATCAGGGAGGAATAACATCTCGACTGGCTAGTGAATATTATCCCGGTCCTTAAAAAGAATAGGAAAATCAGAATCTGTATCGACTTTAGAGACCTAAACACCACTTGCCCAAAAGATGATTTTCCTCTTCTGATCACATATGTCATCATTGACAACACGTGCGGGTTCGAGAGAATGTCCTTCATGGATGGATTTTTAGGTTACAATCAAATCAAGATGTACCCAGAAGACGAAAAGCATATTGTATTTGAAGAACGCGGGTGCCACATACCAACGAGCAATGACTAAAATCTTCTAGGAACATCTCCGGAAGACCATCGAATGTTATGTTGATGATTTAGTCGTTAAGAGCTGCAACAAAGACGACCACATTAAAGACCCGAGGATAATGTTTGATCTCATGCGAAGTCACCAATTGAAGATGAACCCTACCAAGTCCTTCATGAGAATGTCTAGCGGTAAATTCCTTGGATTCGTCGTCACCATAAAGGGTATCCATATTAATCCTGATAAAGTGAAGGCAATACACGAACTACAACCCCCAAGAAATCTCAAAGAACTTAGAGGACTATAAGGACGGTTGATGTATATCCGCCGATTTGTATCAAACCTCTCCGGGAAATACCAACCATTCTCGAAGCTTACAAAGAGTGGCGTATCATTTATTTGGGATGATGCTTGTCAGAAAAGCATTTGAAGATATCAAAGCATACCTGGTGAATCCTCCTGTCCTCGTTGCACCAAAATCGGGTAAACCATTTTTTATTTATGTCAACGTGACGAACCACTCATTAAGTGCTTTACTTACACAAGATGATGACAATGCTCACGAACAGGCAGTGTACTATCTTAGTCGTACTTTGTAGGGGCTGAATCTCGATATCTAATGATTGAGAATGAGTGCCTCGCTTTGGTATTCGCAATCCAGAAAATGTGACACTACCGGTTGGACAGACGATCTATGTTATTTCCAATGTCAATCCAGTCCGGGTGTTCATGACATAACCGACTTCAATGAATTGGCGGTTAGCGAGATGGGTCCTACTCCTATTCCACTATGACCTACACTTTAAACAATAAAAGTAGGTAAAAGGGTAAACATCTGTCTTGGCCGCCGAGACAGTCATAATTGTCTCGCAGGCAACACCCCCCATAACATTGTATTTTCAGTTAAAACTCTCCCGAGGGCTATAAATACCCCCTTAGGACCATTACTGATAGGGATCTGAGCACAGAGAGCAGATAGAGCAGAAAACTTGAGTTTTTGACGATTCCTTGAGATCTAAGCTTTGACTTGATCTTGAGAAGAGTATTCATCTTACTTCGATAAGATATTCACTAATTTCATTCTTGCTTCTAAACGAATGAAGAATCCCCAAAGCCTTCACAATTCAATCAAAATCTGTGAATCGGTAGTCCATGAGCCAACGCACTCCCGGCACAGGCAAAGTCCCCATGAAAGCAGAACTCGATAAACGATTTTTGTGTTATTTTCTAGAAAGTTGTAATTTTTTTATTTCTCATTGTAATTCATTGTAAGCGACTGAAGTTTTTAATGGATTCAACAATGAACACAACTTTTGAAGAAAATAAACTGGTGACCACAGTGGGAGCTAACGGTCTCGCTAACGAGACCGTAGTGTTGCAGCCGATCAAGATTGTGATCAATGAAGAAATCGAATATAAGTTCGATCAGGCAAAATTTGAGGAGTATCTGTCATCCTCATCCTTAAAATCTTCCTCGCCTCGTAAGTACAAGAAGATTTTGTCTTCCAAGAAGGTTTTCCAGTCTTCAACTCCGATGAAGACCACATGTGAATACTCTTGCCCGGTCGTTGCTAAGGATTGTGCTTGCAACATATCTGCTACAAATGACCCTTCCCCAGTTAAGGAGTCATTGAACCAAAACTTACCGGTACTAACAAAGAGGGCTCATCGGAGATAACGTCAACGGCGTGCTCGTCAATTGGCCAAGGCCTTAGAACAAACTAACGAGGTTCGCTACTATGCGGACCTAGAGTCGAGGAAGCATAAAATGGTCCAGTTGCCTCAGCGGCAAACCAATCACATTTCTGCATAACTCACAACGAAGGAATGGACTCTTGTTAAGAGGGCTCGTTCGACCCTCAAAGAACGTATATAAAAGTGTCAGGAGAATGCCGCTCGCACCCGTGCCCTTCATCAACAGACGCAAGAAGGAAAGAAAGAAATGATGTCTAAAGAGCCACCAAAGAACCATAAAGTTTGGATCCCGAAGTCTGAATTTACACAAAAATCAGGTCATCAGGATAAATCCTTCATGCGAGACACTTGCACTTGTCTCGGACAAAGGAGCTTTACCCGAGACAGTGGCAGTTGTTTCAGCCAAAAAAACTTCTAAGACGTCTCTTTCGATGCCACCAACATCCATTCCGGGTCCGTCTACCGTGTCAACATCTGCTATATCACCAGTGAAGCCCTGGGTCAGTCCGGACCTATCAAAATTCAAAATTACGATGGCGGATTGCCTTAGTGTTGGCCTCTTTGTTTTGATGATGTTTAACAAACAATTTACATCTAATATTGTTTGTCTAGTGTTTGTGTTTTGTATTCATTATAGATAAACAATACGTTGGAGGTTGGATGGATTGCCCCATAACGATCATATCAAATGGAGGTTGGCGGATATAGTGGTTGAAGCCTTAAAATTCAAGTTGAAGATCCAAGTTTAAGCTTCATCCACAAAGTGTACCAAGTCAAGCTTATTGAAGATCAAGATTGCTTGGATAACTTAGTTTAGGTTTTATATTATGTGTGTTAGTACTTTAAGCTCAATCAATATACACACATACACGTTTTGGTTTTGTATATATATAGTTATATATATAATATAGTTATATATATACATATACATATATGTTTTGGTTTAATTTCTTAGATATGAAACAAATATATTTTCATAACTCATATGTTTCATTTTTTATTGTATTTGTAAAAATATTGTATTCTCAGTTTATAGACTTAATAACAATCATATACATCTTTTATCAAGTCTACATAATCATTTTGTATTGTTTCAAAACATGGTTAAGCTAAAATGTCAAAACTCATATGTTCATATTTTTATGTTTTGGACTATTTTGCAAAATAATAATTTTTCACAAATGGGAAATGCAATTTGGAAAATTCTTTTTGTAACATGTTCATTTACATGTTTATATACATTTCCTAAAGTTTCATTATTTTTGGACTTCATTTGTTATTTTTAACATATTTTTAAAAAGTCTCAAAATCTGTTTCAAAACTATCATTTCATATATCAGTTTGCGGTCAACCGTGCCTGTGTCTTTTGCTGAGTGGGCTGCAGAAACTTTCGCGGTCGACTACCACGATCGACCGTTAGCTCAAAAATTCCCACGGTCGACCGCTACGGTCGACCGCGTAAGTCTCTGGAAGTTTTTTAAGTTTTAAAGCTGGCTCACAGTCGACCGCGAGTTTTCCACGGCCGACCGTCGTATATTCCAACGGCTATTTTGTACAGAATCTGATTTTGGATTCTGTGGGTTTTTTGGTCTTTTGTTTGGGGTTTTTGGTTTAGGTCTTGGGAAGCTATAAATACCCCCATTGATCTCAGTTCTCTTAAGCATCCAAGAGAATGGTTTAAAAGATTTTAACAATGGTTTAAAGTGTTGTTTAAGTTTGTTTAAGAAGCTTTTAAGCATTTGAGAGTTTGGGTTTGTGAAATTAATTTCACAAGAGCTTGAGGAGATCCTATTGGTGCTTGAGCATCTAACCATCCTCCTTCAATCTCTTGATCTATTGAGAAGTTTTCTAAACTCTATTTCTAGCTTTATATCTATTTGCTTGTTTATCATTTTATTAAAGCTAGTTTTTGTATTGAGTTTAGATTTGATTTATCTCTTTGTTACACACATCCACATTAAGTTTTAGTATTTAAATACATAGTATATTAGGGTTGTGAGAGATTGTAACATTGAGTTGTGTTTAATTGAGTTCTTACCTTGTATTAGAGAACAAATCATTTGTTGTTATATTGTTAGTGTTGTTAAGTTTTTGGTGAGCTAGAAAACCAAGTGTAAGGAGTGGACGTTGATCGGTGAGCGTTGAAAACCAGCATTGTGAGTGATTGTGAACGTTGATCGGTGAACGTTAAAAACCGACATTATGAGGTGTAAACGTTATTCGGGTGAACGTAGAAAATCCAGTTGTGATAGTGGATTTTTCCCCAGGAGTGGGGAGTGGAGTCGTAGGACGGAAGGTCCGAACTCCGTGATCATTTGAGTGTGTTTGAGTTTGTCTTTGGCGCATTTGCTTTTGTATTTATCTTATATCGCCAATTGTACATTGCTCATTTACTTCATCCACTATCTTGTTTATGTTTATTTCACCCTTGTGTTAGTTTATATATCATTGCATATATTTTTATCATATAGGATATATCTCATTGTTCATATTTCTTATCCTAGCTCATATATCTTGTTGTATTTTATACTTGCTAGGATAACTTGTTAATCAATTTTAATTGGCATAAAATCATATTAGATTAGCATAAGACCCTAATCACCCCCCCTCTAGGATCTAACAATTGGTATCAAAACTTGGTGCTCTTTGATTTAAGGTCTAATCACCTTGAGTTAAAGATCCAAGTTATCTTTTTGTGCTAATCCAATTTTTGATTTTTGTATCTTGCTTGCATATATACATTATGGATATGCATGGTTTAGGTTATGTCATTAATATTGCTCCTAGATTAGATAATTTCCCCTATGCCCAATGGTATGTT
Organism: Asparagus kiusianus; assembly: GCA_022839385.1. Classification (NCBI taxonomy): domain Eukaryota; kingdom Viridiplantae; phylum Streptophyta; class Magnoliopsida; order Asparagales; family Asparagaceae; genus Asparagus; species Asparagus kiusianus. The sequence goes on along the minus strand of BQKN01000692.1, from coordinate 261,928 downwards.
AGATTTAAACTTTTTGTTCAATCTAAACACTTTGAATTATGGGAAATTATAGATTATGCTTACATTGTGCTCACTTCGGAGAAATCCAAGTGGAATAAAAATGATCATCGAATGTTTACAATGAACAACATTTTGTTAGAATATTTGCTAAATGTGTTTAATTCATCTATGTCTAACAAGTTTGTTCATTTTGATAGTGTTTACACCTTATGGAAATTTATTGAAGCACATCAAGGGGACTTGGAGGCGATCCAACAAACTTTGGTGGATCCAGCTTTAAGTTCATAAGGAGCATCATGCACACGAGCACTAGGCAATAGCCCTAGTGAGGTTTACGAGTTCGAATAAATTAATGATTTATCTAGTGATGAACTTGCTTGTGCTAGTAAAAAATTATTGCATGCCTTTAACAAATTACAAAATGATTTTATTGATTTAAAATGCAAGCATGATAATTTAAAATCCGATCATGAGAAGCTAGTGTCCAAATTTGATGTCATTGAAAATGAAAATACTATGCTTAAAGAAAGCAATGACTTATTAAATTTGGAAAATAAAAATTTGATCTTATCAATTGCTAACCTATCTCATGCTAAGATTGATGCCATGTTAGAAGTAGAGAACATAAAGAATGATACAGCTTCTTTCATAAATGAATATATATGTTCTACTTCAAATAAGAATGCATATGTGCCTAATAATAAAGATTTGAATCTTGTGAATAAACGCATCTCATCTTTAGATTCAACTTTAAAAACATGCATTGATAACCATAAGAAACTTATGGACAAATGTGCTAAGTCTAGTACTACAAAATCACCTATACACTATGCACACTTGTATAGCAAAGTTTATAAATGCACTATTTGCGGTCGTAAAGGCCATTTAGCTAAATTTTTCTATGATGCACACAAACATAAATATTAATGCTCCTTGTGCATCTCATGTAGTTTCTTCATCACATGTACACACACATGCACCCATTGCTCATCATAAGCATGATCATGTGTATCATTATGATTTTTGTGGTAGAGTTGGTCACTTAGCTAAGTTTTGTTTTGATTTGCTAAAAGTTTCTAAAACGCAAAATATTTCAAGTATACCAACGTTGTTCAAAATATTTCTCATTTGTAAAATAATCTTAAAAGATCATCTTTATTTGCAAATGTTCCTCATGCACATCCACATGGTCAACATAATCAAATGCATCCTCTTCATTGCGCTTATTGCAATTGAATGGATCATTTGCATAATTATTGCTATGACCAGACTCGAGCACTAAATGTGCCCAAATGGGTTCATAACCCAAGGCCTTTGAGCTTTATTGATAGAGATCATGTCCCTAAACAAACCGGTACCAAGAAGACTTGGGTGCCAAAATAATTTTTAAGCCAAGAATCTTAGTATTTTTCTTTTTCCTTTTCTTGGTTTCAAAAAAGTATTTTAAATTTTTTATGAAAACAATTCTTTTTATTGGTCAATTTTTTTTTGTTTTCATGATTATTGGTCTTGTTTTGATGAGAGGTTTGTATTTATATAACCCCCGGATTATTGGGTGTTTATTCCCAAATCTTGTTTACCGGGTGCTAAAATGTTCATATGGGTTGATACTAGCTTAAGAGCTAGATATAGTTACCTCTTTTGATTTTTAAAAATCAATGATGATTTGGTTTTATGTGATTGTGGTTGATTTATGATTTTATTTGGTTGATTTGTTTTCATTCGAAAACTCTTTTTGCATGATTCTCATATTATTCTTTCATTTGTTTTCATAGATCTATTTTTTCATGGTTTTTATTTTTTGTGTGTTAATGAGACACTATTTTCATATTGACATATTTATAGGTGTTCTCGTTATCTTTTTGTATGTGAGTGGTGTTTAGCATATTTTTTCATTTATGCTTGCTCACATATTTGCCATGATCTTTTATTGCCTATATCCTATATGGCATTTTGATAGGGGGAGCAATCCCTATACTTGTTTTATACTCACCTGTGCTTTTTGACAGGGGGAGCTTTCTCTCTCTTCATTCCTTGTTTTTCCCTTTTTGATGTTGTCAAAGGGGGAGAAATATTGTGAGTATAGCCTTTCTTATTTATATGCAAGATACATTCTAATTTATATATTCATTTCTTTCATGCATATATATCTCTCTTGTAAATTGTTTGTCATCATCAAAAATGAGGAGATTGCTGGCCTCTTTGTTTTGATGATATTTAACAAATAATTTACATCTAATATTGTTTGTCTAGTATTTGTGTTTTGTATTCATTATAAACAAACAATACGTTGGAGGTTGGATGGATTGCGCCATAACGATCATATCAAATGGAGGTTGGCGGATATAGTAGTTGAAGCCTTACAATTCAAGTTGAATATCCAAGTTCAAGCTCCATCCGCAAAGTGTACCAAGTCAAGCTTATTGAAGATCAAGATTGCTTGGGTAACTTAGTTTAGGTTTTATATTATGTGTGTTAGTACTTTAAGCTCAATCAATATACACACATACACGTTTTTGTTTTGTGTATATATATATATATATATATATATATAT
>BQKN01000692.1:230142-244742 GCA_022839385.1 Asparagus kiusianus | reverse complement strand
TATATATATATATATATATATATATATATATATATATAACGTATAACGTATAACGTATAACGTATAACGTATAACAATATGAATTCATAACACATAGTATTCACGCAAATACCTTCAATCAACATAAAATAGTTGTCATAAAAACATATTCTCAAATTTTGAGATATACGCATATATCGCCCTCACTCATACTAGAAAATCCTTAGCGGACTCTATACATTAATCCTAGGAAACTCTAACCTAGCTCCATGACTCGACACAGAATGATCCTAAGGATACTGGAACTAGAGCTCTGATACCAACTGTGACACCCCTGGGTTCACACGAGGCTGCAGTCCGAGGTGAAACCAGGAATGTCAAACCTGTCATGCACCACACCGTGTAATAACATGTTTCACCATCATAATTACTATCTCTCTAGTAGAGTCAACAACAGGTGTAGGTACAAAAGCATGTAAAAGATAATACAAGAGATATATGAGAAATAATAGAGATAAAAATGATATTTTATCATCCAACATACAAAAATATAAAGTGAATCTCTAAAATAACTAGTCTGGAGATCTCAACAAGTCTCAAATACAGAATATCTGATAAAAGAAAATAAGACACATAACCTTTACAACTTTTAGAACATAACTCTCAAATATCTAAACAAAATGTCTACAATGGAGCTCCATAAATAAAATAAAACTACAAATAAAAGATGGACGCTAATAAGTATCGCCATCAACCTGCGACTCTCCTTGCACCTGGCTCGTTACCTAAAATGGGAGGGAACAATGAGCGTCAAAGCGCTAGCGAGCAACATCACAACCAACCCCAAGGGAGAGGGCTTGTTGCATATAGAAAATATATTTAATACATATATATACATAAAATCATTGATCCTAATAATAAGAGGATTTTATTATTTAGAAAATTACAACACGAGCATAGGTACGTCGAGCGAAATAATCCAAATAAGGAAACCCTCATGTATATACCTTGTATCTCAAATTGTAAATCCCTAAATACCAAACCTAAGATCTAATATAGGAACAATAATATAAAAAAGACTAACCCATCTCAGAACTCAAATACCATGTCATGTCAAAACCCATATAAGTGTCATGTCTAGCCTATGTAAGTGTAAGTGTCATACTCAAAGTTTAAACAGGTGTCTAACACATGGACTAAAACTAGGTGTAGTGGATGCCCAACACATGGACTGCATATATAAATTGTCCAACACATGGAACTGAATGGTGAATGTCCAACATATGGACTGAATATAATGAATGTCCAACACATTGACTGAATATGATGAATGTCCAACACATGGACTGCACATAATAATTGCCCAACACATGGACTGAATGAAATGTGTAGAATATCGATGAGATATATGAAAAGGATGCATATACACTAATTTCATACGTGTCTCGGTGTGCAAATCTAAACTCATGTTCGTAAGCCATCTCACATATGAAGATACATAATAAACAATAATTTCTAACGCTAAATATTCGAGACGACTCCTCGTTCACATTAAAGCACACAACAAAAGTAAACATGCACAAACTGTGTCGGCGATCAACCAAAACAGGCAGAAACCCTTCACAGGCTTCTGTCTGCTTCGAAACAAATCTAGAAGTGATATCATTATTTTTTAAGCATAATATTATTGATATCAACATATATGAAACAACATAAAAGGAAATATTAGCATGTAAATATATCGTCGAAACCCTAAATATTTATATACACATGTTTAAACATTTTAAAAGCAAAAACTTGTGATTTAATTCATGATTAATAAATTTTAGATTTGAAATTTGTCAAGGTTACTGTTGTAATCAATTAGAAAATTATGATAATGTATTCTCACTTCATAAATTATAAAGATCTATCTTTTGTACACTAAAAATACGTTTTAAGCTTGAAAAATCCGAATAAAACTTAATAAAACATGCAAAATAAAAGGGTGCAGAGTTGGACGAGATGTTACTCACCTCAGATGCTAAAAAACTTCTGCCACGTGAAAGAGAACCAATCCTCTTCGCTGCATTGCACAAAACCCGCTGAAAAATCCTCTGAAATCCCTCAAAATCGCCAAAGAAAAAAACTAGGGTTTGAGAGAGAGGAAAAGGGGCTGCTAGGGTTTGGAACACAAGAGAAAAGAGGTGTTTTTCGTGTTTAAATATATGTATATATGATAGTAAACCCAAAAACTATAGCCCAAAACCCGAAACCCAAAACTGGAAAACTCGGTCTGACTAGAAACATACTCTTTGGTATTTTAGCTGTAACTTTCGTATCCGACCTTGGAATGAGGTGATTAAAGATTTGTTGAAAACTGCTGAAGATATCTACAACTTTGGTCTTTTAAGTTTTTCCATATTCATAACGTATCAGTGTGTAAAATATAAAATCTCTCCACTGGTCACAAATTTCCAGATTTACACATCGAACATGATTTGTGCATTTGCTCTTATATATATACATATATACATTGAATTGATCTCAAATTAATTCCTAGCATACTCAAACATCATAATATGTTATTTATAAATATATAACATATTTATTATTATTTATCACAAAGTATTTAAATTTTTAGGGTTTTACAATAACCTTCTCCTTCATCTTTTTAGGAGCTCCCGGTGATTTAGGCTGATCTGCACGGTGAGTCCTGTGAGCCACAGGAGAGCCCTCATCTCTCACTGGAAAGAAAGATTGTGGATGACCCGACATATTCTCTTCATCATCATTCCCGGTTCCTGCACCTTCAGCTCCACCCTCCTCTTCAAATGTTTCAGCCATATCGGTGAAGAGTTCCTCCTCACTGTCATCAGAATTAGCAGTTTGCTTTTCCTTACTAGAGGATCCAATGGCCTTTTCCCGCTTCTGTGGCAACACGGCTTGCCGAACCGCTTCAATAGCAAGCTTAGACGCAGTCTCCGCTTCTAACTATGAAAGTCTCTTCTTTTTTGTGGGTGCATTAGCAGCGATGAGCCATATGCAATACAAGAAGGTCATTTGTAAACCAGGCACAACTGAGGGAAGGCTAAAATGGGCACCAGTACAACCACTTATACTCCAGAACTAGGCCCGGGCACCATCAATCAAATCTCCACAAGTCTTCAGCCGTCTATTCAGTTACCTATGTATAGTTGGTCGTAACCAAACTGATGGGAAAATCTACAGGGCAAATACGGCTCGATACTACAAACATTCTTAACCCTGAATATCTAATAACCAGGACGAGTGTTTATCAACCACCTAAAACATCTCATGTCCAAACCGGTCCTGTTTCTTCTCGGCTCTTCCTCATCCTTAAGCATATCATTATAAGTTCTAGAAAATTGAGGAAAGCACGGAAAAAATTCCCAATACTTGTGGACTCTGAATTTCCTAGACACTTCATGCTATTGCCTAGCTAACCATTTGCACTCTTCTAGAATCTGTAGCAAAGGAAGATTCAGGTCTACAGCTTCAAAGGCTGACATCATATTGGGCCTGTGAAGAACTAACCACACCATCAAATAGGTGTAGGGCAGTTTTATTTTTGTGGTTAGGGTTTCACTTGATGGTTTCTTCTCTTCCTGTGTGAAGGTGGTGGCCAGGTGGCGAAGCCCACTATGAATATCTGTAATCATGGCCGGGAGCAGAGAGATTCTACGTCTAATTGCTAACTGAACTGCAGGATATAAAACCTCAAGTGGTAATGCATCAGAAGGCTAAAGGGGGACTACACACTTCTTCAACAAAATTGCTAAATACCCAGCTAAGAGAGTCGATGGCGCAATCCTTTCTGAGTTTTCCATAAGAAAGATTCAAACTTGGTGCCCTTGGGAAATCCTCCTTCAGCTGAACGAATGGTGTATGACTGAGCATTTATTTTCACCAACAACTTATTAATCTACTATGGGGTTAGAGGTGGAAATTCACACACTTCATATCCTGAATGACCTTCGAGATTCTTAAAAAGGTAGTATGCAAACTGTTTCAAGCTAACTTGTGGACATTTATTGTTGGCCTTTACATCCGTCTCAGCCGTGGCAATGTGGTAATGACAAATTAATTCCCGCAAAATATCATGGGCTATAGTGGTTGTTTCCCTCATTCGGCTCAACTGACTAGCTGTTGGGAAATATTCTTGGTAAGGCAAGTCTCACATTGGCAAACCGGACACTTTCATCATATCATGGAGAGGAAGACCTAACTCTCCATTCATGGTGAAGAAAGTGTTGGTATCCGGGTTGTAGGTCTCAAACAAAGTGAAAAAGTGGTCAACACTAATCGTCAAACTGTACATGCTAGCTCGTATGGGGATAAATAATCCTTTATCAGATAGCTCCCTTCCCCAACAGCTGAGTACATAACTTGTCAATCTTGTCCACCACCTATATGTAGAAGAGTGGATCCATCCAAAGCACCTAAATTTCTTCACCGGAAGCTCTCTCCCTAATCTAGCTAAACTGTTCTTCATGGTGCTCACCTTAACCATCAGCTCATTTTGAGGTAAATTGTCCTGGCCTAATATACCTGGATGAAGACCTCTAATGAAATTCCTTGTTAGACCCTAGAGGGGGGTGATTAGGGTCTTATGCTAATCTAATCCGATTTAAATGCCAATTAAAATGAATTAACAAGTTATCCTAGCAATCTTGAAATACAACAATATTTATGAGCTAGGATAAGCAATATGAACAACAAGATATATCCTATATGATGAAATATATATATGCAAGGATATATAAACTAGCACAAGATGATATATCCTAACAAGGAGATATACAATAAGATATGTACAAGGATATAAAACTAACACAAGGTGATATATCCTACCAAAGAGATATAGAATATGATATATGCAATGATATGTAAACTAAGACAAGGGTAAACAATATAAACTAGATAGTGGACGAAATAAATGAGAAATGCATAATTGACGATATAAGATAAATGCAAAAACAAATACGCCAAAGACAAACTCAAACAAGCAATATGATCACGAAGTTCGGACCTTCCGTCCTACGTCTCCGCTCCCCACTCTCGGGGAGAAATCCACTATCACAACCGGATTTTCTACGCTCACCCGAATAACGTTTACACCTCACAGTGTCGGTTTTTAACGCTCACCGATCAACGTCACTCCTCACACTCGGTTTTCTAGTTCACCGAAAACTTCACAACACACTCAGTTTTCGGTTTTCTAGCTCACCGAAAACCTTACAACACTCACAATGTAACAAATATAAATTTATTCTCTATAATAGATGAGAACTCAATTAAGCACAACTCAATGTTACAATCTCTCACAACCCTAATATACTATGTATGCAAATACAATAAGCTCAAGTGGGTGTGTGTAACAATGAGATAAATCAAATCTAAACTCAATATAAAACTAGCTTTAATAGAAATGATAATCAACAAATAATAATTATAATTAAAAGCTAGAGTTGAGTTTAGGAAAACTTCTCTAGATGACAAGAGAGAGATGGATTGAATGCCCAAAATACAATTGATAATCTCCTCAAGCTCTTGTAAAACTTTCTTCATAAACCAAACTCTTAAACAAGCTTAAAACAAGCTTAAACTCTTTTAAAACTCTTTAAAACATTCTCTTGGTTTTTTTGAAAGAGAACAGCAATAGGGTATTTATACCCACTCAAAATCTTAGCAAAAACCCTAAGCAAATGACAAAAACAGCCCCAGAAAAAACAGCTTAGAAAATAGCCGTTAGAGTCCAACGGTCATATCAGCGGTCGACTGAAAAAATTCGTGGTCGACCGCGATCCAGATCCCAAGCTGAGAAAACGAGCAGAGACTTCTTCGGTCGACCGGTGCGGTCGACCGTGGGAGTCTCGAGCTCACGGTCGACCATGGCGGTCGACCGACAAACTCTCTGCTGCCCACTGATGAATGAACACAGGTGCGGTCGACCGGTGCGGTCGACCGCATACTGATACATTCCAAAAACTAATTTTAGGACTTTTGGAAAATTTTTAAAAATAACAAATAAAGTCCAAAAATAATGAAACTTTGGGAAATGTATATAAACATGTAAATGAACATGTTACAAAAGGAATTTTCCAAATTGCATTTTCCATTTGTGAAAAATCATCATTTTGCAAAAATAGTCCAAAACACGAAAATGTAAACATGTGAATTTTAACATTTAGGCTAAACCATGTTTTGAAACTGTACACAAAGATTATATAGACTTAATAAAATATGTATATGATTATTGTTAAGTCCAAAAACTAAGAATACAATATTTTCACAAAATTGTATATTCTATGCAATATATACGAAAACACAATAGTAAATATGAAACATGTGATTTCATATTTATAAACATGAAAACCAAAACTTGTATGTATATATATAACTATATATATGCATAGAAAACAAAACTTATGTATAAATATAACTATATATATATACGAAGAAACCAATAAAATGTGTGTATATTATATTGAGCTTAAGGTACTTAACACACATAATATAAAATCTAAACTAGATTACCCAAGCTATGATCTAGATCTTCAATAAGCTCTTCTTGGTAATCTTACGGATGAAGCTTAAACTTGATCTTTAACTTTGAATTGTAAGGTTTCACCGATATTCCGCCAACCTCCTTTGGATATGATTGTTGAAGCTCTATTCCATCCATCCTCCAACTACGTTGTTTGTCTATAATAAATAGAAATGCACAAACACTAAACAAACAATATTAGTAGTAAATTATTTGTTAATCATCATCAAAACAAGAAGGCCAACATTCCTATCACTTGAGCCTAGGGTCTTAGCATCCCTACCAATAAACCCATAATGCACACGCTCGTGATCTTCCGTTAACCACCAAGACATCTCTCGAGGCACCGCAAGATTTCTAAGCTGAATAAAGGAATAATGCTGAGGAATATGAGGCAAATACATGAATACTCCACCGTACTCGTTTAACCACTGCTCTGGCTCACATGAAAGCTTCTCGAGATCTTCTACGGAGTCCCCGAACAGATATTGGGGCTTCCATAAATGTTCTGTTGAATCTTGACACTTGCCTAGTGGAGCGTCGGTAATCAGCTGACGTAAAATACGACGACTCCCTTGGTGAATGAGTTCGGGAACGTCCTTCAGACAATCAGCATTTAATTGAGGAGCCTCGATAATAAGAAGACTCCCATCAAAAGAGGCATAAACAGTGCCACTTTGACTGATCACTTCTCTATCAGAGAAGGCCATGGATGGGAAATTGACTGAAAAAGGAAAATATATCCATCGGAATGCAATTAAAAAGATATCTTAAAGCAAAATAAGGAGTCAAACTCATCCCATGGATCCATGAGATAGAGTCACTACCTTGTGATTTGGCAAAACGATTTCAATTGTTTCGCACGTGAAAGGCAACGTGCATTGTTGTATAAACAACACGATAATATACCCGCCTTACAAAATGCAAAACAGTGCAAAATCGCTCCTTTTGCCTTGAGATGTGTTTTGACCAAACAAAACAACATCTTTTCAGCGTTGATCCCCACAAAGGAGGACATCAGCTCTTTCCGAATGCCTCGTGAAGGAGAGCAAACGAGGATACTACTCAAAATATCAACTTTTGAATCGACAAAAGCGGTAAAATCTCACCTCAATATGAAGCAACAGTGGGACCCTCTCTCTCGGCCGACTGAGAGGCAGATCTACCTCGAGGAACGTGTGATCTCTTAGGAGACATGGTGAAAAGAGATGATTTTGACCTAAAAATCAAGAAAAAGTTAGTGTTTTGAGGTTAAAATCAAACGAAATCATGAAATATCCCAAGAGGTGATCCAAGGGATCAATTTTCATCAAGGATAAAGAAAAAAATAAGCTTTGATGAAAAGAAATTAGAGTTAGAAGATTAAACCTTGAAAGACAAGTGTGAAACCCTAAAACCCTCGAGCGAAATCCGATGAAATCCGAGGAAAAGGAAGGTGAAACGAGTTTAAGAACTCTTGGGTAGGGATTTAGAGGAGTTTTGAATACAAAGAGGCGATTGAAAGTGATTGTAATGACCAAGAATTTTCGATACTAGTTAAAATAATTTTTCTGGTATATTAAAATATTCAATTATTATTTTCGAAAGAGTATTTATATTTTCTCAATTTTTTAGAATTTTCTAAGATTTAAAAATCCAGATTATGTTTATTTTAATAATTTTACTATTATAAATTAAATTGTTAAACAAATACTTGATTATTTATTACTTTTATTATAATTGTTAATGACTATCATATATTGATTTTTTAGCCTATTCCATTCCCTTGTATTTTTTTCTATATTTTTCTGTATTATTTCCTTATTTTTACTGTATTTTCTTTAAACCCTAATCCTAACCCTTATACACACACACACACACACACACATATATATATGTGTGTGTGTGTGTGTGTGTATTATATTTTTATTCTTCTCTTCTTTCACGTGAGCACCCCCAGCCGCAACTCCTGCTTTCTTCTTCTTCTCCTCTCTTCTCTCTCCTCTCTCTCTCTCTCTCTCTTTCCCCCATGACCTCTCCTCCACCTCCGCCTCACCGCCCCGCCAGCCTCCTCATTCACTGTTCAGACCCCTCAGCCCCGCCAAGTTGCCCTCAACCGCCCCAAGCCCGAGCCCACATCACCATCGCCTCCCCCTCATCCTCCTCCCCATCCTTGCTCTGTCGAGCCACCCCCAGATTCGCCTGCCCCTCAACCAGCCCCGCGCAGAACCCCAACCCCGAGCTCCCCCTTCACGCAGCCGCTCTCCCCTTGCCCTCCAGCCCGTCGTCGTTGCTTGTCGCCGCTATCGTCCTCAACCCCACGTCCTATGACAACCCCCTGTGTTCTTCACCTCCCTTCCACATGCCGTGTGCGTCGCCAAAACAGCAAGAAACAAGCCCGCACAGTGACCGAACAATGAGCAGAAAACTACAGCCTTTTGCTGACTTCACACGCACTTTCCGATCACCTCTGACTTTTGTTTCCACCGATTTCTTCTCTGGTGAGTATCCTTATATGTTTCCTATCACCTCCAATTTGTATCATGCTTTAACTCACTCTCTATCCCTCTCAGTATCGTCCGAAATATCGCTCGACGATAGCAGCGAGCAGATTTTAGCAACGCTGTACAGACTTCGCACGTGTTTTTCGGCCACCTCCGGTCTCCGTTTCCGCCACCGTCTTTGCCAGTGTGTAGACCTTTATATTTTCTATCATACTATATCTCCCTCTCACTTGGGCTCATTTTCTACCTCTCGTTATAACGCTTCGAATATTGCTAATCGTTACTAACACCTCCCTTTTTGTATTCTATCACACAATTGACTTTCCAACGAGCCGTGGAACCCGTTGTGACCCGTACAGCCACCCCGACGATCCCCACTGCCCTCTACGACATCCTCGATAATATTCCCGAGGTAAGATCCCGACTCTCAATTAGTTTCATTGCAATTCTTATATTTATCGTGAAATAAGTACATGTGAATTTACATTTTCTAATTATCATTTATTAGAATTTTAGATCTGTTATGAATTACATGCATAGACTAGACTGTGATATGTTATTATATGTGTGGGATTTATTTGATGAATGACTATATGGAAATTTTTTGCTTTATCACCTAGTTGTTATCTAATAGGAGAGACTGTACATGAAGACGACTCCTGTTAAAAGTATAATTTATAAGCGTGTTTCAAAGCATGGCTATACTCACTCAAGATTGATATCCCGATATGAGGAGTTTCGAGTTCCCTTGATATCGATATCCCGGTATGAGGTTTCCTTGACTATTATTATTATAGCATTGACTAGACGATGCTCTCTTGATCGGACGTGTTATGGATCACGGTTATTTTCATAGTTTTATAGAAATTGTTCCACGGTAACTCTATGGTTAGTGCATAATATTTTATGTACAGTCATTTAAATTAATCTGACAAACATGGGGTTTATAAAGGGTAATTGGACGGAGCATATAGCATGTATATAAACAGGCACATACGCTTTCCTGATATCGTGAGTTTTTATATACATGGGCCAGAGTGTCAATACTTGACTTGAAGGCGTGGCCCCTGGACAGGTTTATGGAGACCATATTATATATCTAAAAATATTCTTCTCCAATTCAAATAATATGTAAAATAAGAATAATATGCTTATGTGTCCTATGGTAGGCTTTGTTTGATATCTACAATTAGAAATTTCCTTTATTATCACCTTACATAGGTTATCACCTTAGATGATTATGGATTCTCATGATATGTGGATTAGTTATATTTCTTTTCATACATTGATCGGGATTAATATTTAATTATCTATAATGTGAGACATATGGTATATACATGAGGGTTTCCTTGTTTGGATTATTTTGCTCGACGTACTACGTCTCGTGTTGTAGATTTTTAAGTATTAATTTTATCTAGTTGTATGACCTTGTTACTTGGATGATTATGGATTGTTTTGATTGTTATACTCTAGTGGTGGATTGCATCTAGCTTATTAGTATTCCAACTACATGTTTCTCTTCATTATTATTGTTATTGCTTTTGGTCATTCGACCGTTCTATTTTTGCCTTGTGGGGTCTTGTCGTGTGCCATGCACGCTGACATACACTTGTTTCCTCTGGTGTACATCAAATTTAGAGGACGAACAGGTCTAGTATGGAGATGCATTGGAGCCGGAGTATACCTAGTCGGAGTGTCTTCCAGATGGAACAGAAGAACAAACTGGAGCTTAGTTATTTTCTTTCCTGTAGTTGTTGATGGACACTAGATTACTTTTGTAGTACTTTCTATTTCTGTTTGATCGATGTATTTCTATATCTCTTCAGCTTTTTGTTGGACTATTTTGTAATAAGGGCATGTTTGACTCAAACTTTGTATCTCGGATGATATTCTATTTGTGATATGATTTCTTCTATTCTGAGTTGTTTATTATATTCTAATTATGATCGGGGACCTGTGACTTCACATTGTATATTGCTTGACGCTTAGCGTATTAGATTGAGTAGAAAGGGTCTAGTACTTATTTCTCCTCAGTCTAATATGTCGTGGGTTTGCTCGCGTCTGGATTCCTCGTATTTCGAGAAGCGGTGCGTGATAGGTTTTTTTGGTGGCCCATGTAGGTCACGGTCCCGAGTTCCTACCAGTGAGAATATAATAGACAATTTAGACGCATATCATATTTCATCCGTAAGACTATAGTTAGTCATTATCCTATCATCTCGATGAATTATATCTTAGTCCCTACCTTATCACTTTTTTACTCCGGAACTTTCCATTGTTCCTTGTCTCGTCACTTCCTGACTACACTCTCTTCCTAAAACTTCTCTTTCCTCGTACCGGTCATTATTTTATGTGTTATTATTTTTATACTATATTTTCTTTGATTTGACTTATATGTCGTTTAATTGTATTAATTTTTGCATTATTTATTATATTATTTCATGTATCACACACAGTGTTATATTGTAGATTTTTCATTAAAAATATAAATCATTACTTATATATTTTCAATTGTTCAAATCATGTCATTAAGTGTTTCGCAATGCTCTAGATTCCACATATATATCACATAGTATATCTGATATTTAGATTATTTTTTGTATTTAAATATATTTTTGCATATCTAAATTGTGTATGAGTGCGTTTTTCTATCATATCATCTATTATTTACTTATATTTTAGATTATTATACATTGTTCGTATTTTTAGTGATATACTTTAATAAGTTTATAATTTTAATATTCTACATATACATTCTTATTCTTTATTCTCAACTCACAACATTTTTAGTACATAATTATCTTATCAATCAGTTTTGTCTTATTTAGGTTGTTTTAGTATGTTCACATTGGTTTTGTTATTTCTAAGAGCAATGTATTTCTATTTTGATATTCAAGCATTTGTTCATATTGTTAGGTTTGGAGTTTTACTGATTATATATATTTTGTTACAATATCTTGTATCATTAATTATTATTCTTTTATAATTAATATAAAGATAATTCTAAATAGCCTTGTGGGTGTGTGTGGTATTTACTCATGGGTTGTTTATAGTGCATTTGCGTATTTGTTGTTGTTGCTTCATTTTCGATATGTATTATTTGGTCAAAACGGCAATATTCATTGTATACGCATATTTTTTTAGTGTTTATTTTATAGTGTTTTTAGACTTTTATGTCCTCTTATTGTGTTATTGTTTATTCTCTATTCATTATTTTCATTTACTTGTGTTGTGTTTTACTTTTTCATTCTTTATACTTACTATTCTCTTTTCATTATAGTATATTTCGTAGATTATTATATTTACGATGTATATTTTTATAGTTATTTATTAATTTTGTCTAATCATGTTCTGTTTCATGTATTATCAGTGTTTATGTTCATCTGATCATCAATCATTCATGGTATATTTATTTACAACATATCGGGGTTTTTATTATATGAATTTATGCTCTTTTTATGTTTCTATTTGTTTATAAATCTATTTTATCTTCCATAGTTCATATTTTATGTATTATACATCTTTATTTATGTATATTTATGCTAATTGTATTTATGTGATTTTGATTATTATGCAATATATTGCTATATCTGAATTGATTTTATACATTAATGATTATTATTGTTGTATCTTGTTTATATTTATTATTTTACTTTATGAATATAACTAATATTTATGATTTATCATATTGTTTATGTTTTTTATTATGTTTTATATAATATGTTTATTTTGAATCGCTTGTTTACTCTTACGTCTATTTTATCATATAATATTATGTGACTATTTTCATCATAATTTATCTTGTTAGCATGATTAGTACTATAAGTATTCAGACTTTTTATATGCTTATTATTATGTATGTGTTATTATTTTTAACGGCTATTATATATGATGATTTTATTTGCTATATTATATAAACATGTTTAATATTTGACTCGGTATTGTGTTTTGTATGATAATTATTTACTGGCATACGCTCTCAAAATTATTGATCATAACTACAACTATTTTTATTAAAATTATCATCATGTTCTGTCTTTACTGTTTGCTATTTTTTATTATTATATCCATGTTTTCTTACGTGCGCTTATATTTTGACTGCTTTAAATATATGTTGTTATAATACTATCTTTAAATCTTTTTAATATAGTTGCAAATTTTTATCTTCGAAATTTGTGTCGTATATGTCTTATTTGGTTGAATGTGATTTGCTGACTTCATTCATATGTTTTGTTTGTAATTATACTTTTTACATATCTTGAATGTCTATTCTACTAACTGATTGTATGTTATTTCTAATGTGAGTTGATTTTTATTATTATTCATGTCTCTTTATGTTGTCTATTATGTTTGTCTAAACTATATATGTATGTTTGATTCTTTTCTATTTTGTTTTACTTACATACCCTTCAAATATTTATTTTGCTTTTGCTTATATATGATTCATCTGTTATTTTTATTGTATTTTATATTTTGTATTTTATCATGTTTATCATCTGTTTACATATGAGTGATTTATACCTTGTTGAGACTATTTTCCTTTTATCTTCTTCATGTTCTTCTTTTAATTATTTATATTGTTGAGTTGATATATTTTATCATATGTTCTAGTGATTAACAATTGTTTTGAATTACGTATTTATATTTCATATTATATTTTTGTGTGTTATATATAATTATTCTATTTTGCCAATTCTGTATTATAGATTACATTTTAACACTGTAACGTGTTATCTTATGATACTATATCAATAATACCATATTGATATTATATTTTTCTATAATTGTATATTCGTTATTGACTTCTTTATTATTAAACTATGTTGACTGATACTGATGTTTTTTCCTATGTCTAGATGTTGTGTTATTTTATAATTTGATATGTCTCAACTATTTTATTTACAATATACATACTTCTTTACGCCTGTGCAATCTCCTTCAAATATATGTTCACTCTCTTTATGTTTTAACTTACCCAATTCTTATTATTTATACTCATTTATCTGCTTCAATGATATCTTTTGAAAATGATTGATCAAGTATATTTTCCGATTCTGTATATTTATATTAATACATGCCCTTTCAATTATCCATACTTTCATTAATTTTAATTGCATATTATACTTGTGATTAGTTATACGATGTTTTATTATACTGTGTGTGATTTGCGTATTGTGTGATTTGTCTGTGTTAAGGCCATATTTGATTTATACGTTATAATTAATACTTGTGTATATTAATTATTTTTGATGAATTAGTTTAATGATTAGTATTGGTTTCGTTTTGTTATGGTTAATTTGTGTGTATGTATGCTTCGTAGTATTATATTTGGCTACATTTGTTATTTGTATGCTGAATCTCAGCTGTCACATCTTATATTTTGTATCATTATTGTTTTACATTCTCCTCTGCTTACGGATATCGTTCCATATCTGTCCTTGGGTTCTTTTAATTCCGAGGACGGAATTTGTTTTAAGGGGGGTAGAATGTAATGACCATGAATTTTCGATACTAGTTAAAATAATTTATTTTGTATTTTAAAATATTTAATTATTATTTTTGAAAGAGTATATATATATATATATATA
>BQKN01000692.1:185877-218506 GCA_022839385.1 Asparagus kiusianus | reverse complement strand
TGTGTGTGTGTGTGTGTGTGTGTGTGTTTATACATATAGATATATTGAATGACATAAATACTTTGGGCTACTTAGTCTAGTGATAAAATTTAGGAGTTTGGAGAGGAGGTTAGTAGTCTAGTAGATCAAATCCTAGCCACAACATATATATTTAGAAGTCTTTGATTGGGCATTAGGTCTTTGGGCTCTTTGAATTCTACAATTATTTTTAATTTTGTTTGTTTTTATAAATTCTATAATTATTTTATCATTTTAATTTTTATAATTTTTTATATTTGTAAATTACATAATTATATTTGATTAATAATATAATTTTTTTATCAAAATTCTGCTTCGTTAACTTCTTTCGTTTGATAAAATATTCTCAAGTGGACGAGTATTGCCGTTAACGGCAACATTGTAGAATGCTCTTACGTACGGAATAATGATTCATATTTTATATTTATTTCAAAACTAGTTTAAGATCTGCTGGTTGTGCTTATTCTGATACTGTCTTCATGAATTCCATAAATTTTTTATTGTTTTTTATACTTATAAGTACTTATATTGATGTAATATGAATATATTGAAACACTTGCGCGAGATATATTTCTATGAGAACAATGAGATCTATACTTATTTGATTCTGTTTTCATGAATTCGATGTTTTTATTTTTACGAATATTGTGTTTACAGTAATTTAAATCTAATATTAAAATGCATAACTAAAGTTTTTTTTTAGCGATGATACTGCTGACCTATGTAATACGATAGTACATTTTCTATCAGAACACACCATTGTAACCAGGTGATTTGATCCGTCCAGAGACCAATAAAAATACTGATACTGTCTCACTGTTTCACACTTTGTTGTTCATCAAAGGCTTCGTATAGTGTAGATGTTCTGTTGGGATCAACGGTCAACAACACAAGGCCTTCAAGGGTGTTTGATTTGAAATATATAAAATTGTCTTTTTTTTTACTAGTGGAAAAATGCATCTGTGTCTCTATACAAGTAAAAAATAACATATTTCTTTGCAAACAAACTACTTTCAAAACATAATTACATTTCCCATAAAGAAACATGAAAATACTTTTAAGGATATTTTTTGTGTTTGTTTCACATATTTATAAAGTAATGGAAATGATAATTCTTTCTCTTTATTTATTTATTTTTAATTTAGATAACAATTGATTATATCGTTAAGAAGTAACTACTACACGTTAGTTTCATGAGTACCATTAATTGTTTGGAATATAATTGAAGTAAAAGATTTATGTAGTATGTACATCACACTGAAATTACCTCATGATGATATATTCTTTGGTATATAATTGAAGTAGAAGATGTATGTACTATATACATCACACTGAAATTACCTAGCCATGATATATCTTACAAATGGTGGACAATTAATAATCATTTTTCAACTGAAAAAAAAAAACAAAAAGGAAACGTTGGACATGAGGATAAATGTGGCACATGGTAAGAAATCAAAACCATAAGTAATGTATATATATCGTGTAATTGGTAGACTCAATCTGAACATTTACAAACTAATGCAAAATGTTTGCATTTTTGTTTCAAGAATAACTCAATTGTTGAGCTCTAATACCAATTGTTGTGCGCGGCGTGCAAGCAGGACAACTAAATGAGCGTGCTTCGAGAACCAAATCAAACAAACGTCGAGATAAAGGCCAAACAAATCAAAACAACGACACAAATCCAAACACAATAGTTTTACGTGGTTCGGCAAATTGGTTACGTCCACGGGGCAAGAAGGGGATTGAGTTTTCACTAATAGAGAAGAAGAATACAAACTGAGATTACAAAACGCTCAAACCAATCAACTAATCTCACCAACAAATCTCTTAATCTCTCCAAAATAAATCTTCAAACAATTGCTCAGAAAAACTCTCTTTTACTGTGCTCCAATATCCCCAAACCAATCTCCAATCCAAGCCCAAAGAAACCATAATTCGTATGTTGGTATTTATAGCAAACACCAAACCCAAACTGAACAAGAAACTCAAACTGGGCCCTGACCCGATTGGCGGTCAACCGCCCAAAGCTCATGGTCGATCGTGATCCAGCGACAGAGACCAAAAAGTCCTACAGGGTCTGGCGGTCGACCGCACCAAGTCCAAGCTCATGCCTGGTTCTGTGCACGTTCGCGGTCGACCGACCTTGCGCCGCGGCCGACCGCGCAGCACCCAAACAGACTCCTGCGCTATCCAAAACCTGTTCTGATTAAAATTCATCGCGGTTTCTTCAATTCTTCACCTCGGCGAAGTTTCTACCAAAACTGAGCCGACACCGACCAAACCAAATGCCTCACTTGCTGCTTCTCAATCCTCAACAAGTCGAGTCCCAAACGAGAGTGCGAACACTCACCCAAACGTCGGTATCTACTCACCAAATCGGCTGCATCATAAAGACTGCCTACGTATCATCTTGCCCAAGGAATCAAGCATTCACGTAATTCACTCAAATGGCCTCCAAAGGCCCTCAAACAAATAGAAAAGTCTGCAACTCTTCACCAATATCATCTGCATCCAAAACCAAATGATCCCTAATCTGTGTCACCTCAGCTGGAATCCCAAACGATGCAGTATGATCTGGAGTATGTGGAGTAAACTCCACCCAACTTGGAGTAGCATCACCCTCCACCTGCTGTGATATCCAAACGACCTGATCAACACTCTCTACCTGCTGAGAATCAAAAGTGACATTCCTGCTCAGAACAAAATCAGAAGCTCCCAAACGATAATCAAATGAGCCTCCGAATCCCAAACGTGTAATTGGATCAAATCTCACATCCTTGATGTGACCAAATGCTGGGTGACCAAATGTTGGTCCAACGCTAACCAAAATCTGAAGCAACTCCACTAGATCCAATAACTCCTAATACAGCAGTCGGCGACCTATGACTAAGATGACCCAAATATACCAAAACTAGAACCAATGCTCGACAACCAACGCCGATCCTCCTCCAGAAAGGAACGACTCATCAAAACTGTCATCTCATCTCATCACCCTAATGTTTCCACACCAATGAAGTGTCTCTAATTTCCGTGAGCTTGGCACAAACGTAGAAATATGTCCCTCTTGTACCTTCCGCTAAAATCAGAATGAAGTTCCTTCACCTTCTGCCAATACACTTCTTCAACTGTTATTGACTACTAAGACTTCAAAACCAACGGGACTTGGTTGCAACCCACAAATACCTAGTACAATCCCCAACATAGGAAACTAAAATACCAATTTACCTTCTAATGATGCCTCCTTGGAAGGCTCCCGAATGCTTGAATGAACACCAAATAGAAGACCCCTCAATCATCAAATAGAAGTACCAAACTCCACCTCGGTCTCCTTGCTCATACTAACATGCTCAAAGGACTTCAATATGCAGGTCAATAGCACTTCTCAATAATTCAATGCACCGTATCAACAAACAAATAACACAGCCTCAAATCCTTCTATCTTGGCCAACTATCTCAAAGCACCAACAAATGAAGAATAGATCCAAACTGATAACGGAAAGAATTTTACCTCCAATTGAAACCCTAACAAGAGTCTCCAAACAATCCCACCCCGCACGACGGCAACGAGATCCACAAATAAGAAAAATCCCACCTTTATCTCCAAACGAAGCCCTCGAAGAGCCTCCAAAGCGATCTACTCCTCCAAATAGCCCAAGCGCCAACAAACCAATGCGGAACAAATAAAGAATAGATCCAAACTGAAAAGATAGAGTCTTTACCAAAAAGATCCCACCTTTCTCACCAAACGAATCCCTAGCCGAACTTCCAAATTGATCTACTCCTCCAACCAAGACAAAACCCTAGATCTGGAAACTGGAGCTCTGATACAAATTGTTATGCTCTGATACCAATTGTTGAGCTCTGATACCAATTGTTGTGAGCAACGCGAGGACAACCAAACGGGCGTGCTTCGAGAACCAAATCAAACAAACATCGAGATAAAGGCCAAACAAATCAAAACAATAGCACAAATCCAAACACAATAGTTTTACGTGGTTCGGCAAATTGGCTACGTCCACGGGGCAAGAAGGGGATTGAGTTTTCACTAATAGAGAAGAAGAGTACAAACTGAGATTACAAAACGCTCAAACCAATCAACTAATCTCACTAACAAATCTCTTAATCTCTCCAAAATAAACCCTCAAACAATTGCTCAAAAAACTCTCTTTTTCTGTGCTCCAATATCCCCAAACCAATCTCCAATCCAAGCCTAAAGAAACCCTAATTCGTATGTTGGTATTTATAGCAAACACCAAACCCAAACTGAACAGGAAACTCAAACTGGGTCCTGACCCGATTGGTGGTCGATCGCCCAAAGCTCGCGGTCGACCACGATCCAGCGAAAGAGACCAAAAAGTCCTACTAGGTATGGCGGTCGACCGTGATGGTCGACCGCACCAAGTCCAAGCTCATGTCTGGTTCTGTGCACGTTCGCGGTCGACCGGCCTTGCGCCGTGGTCGAACGCGCAACACCCAAACAGACTCATGCGCTATCCAAAACCTGTTTTGATCAAAATTCATCACGGTTTCTTCATCAATCATATGCATTTCCTATAATAAAGATAGATGATTGCATGAGCACTTTCTACAGACATGCCTGAAACCATTAATTTAATTTCATTATCTATTAATTAAAATATAAGCAAACTGTTGTAATATACTAAAGAAATAAAATAAGAGATAGACAAGAGACAAGAGAAGAAGAGAAATTGTCATTTTATTCATCAATCTTCTTTTTCCATACATGGTCCAATTTATAGATACATTGTGGAAAATAAAAGGACATTTGGACTAATGAAAAGTCACTAATTAATATTCCACATTCAATGTAATGTCCACATTCATTTTGTCTTTTAGGTTTCCACAAAATGACTTTTAGATTTCAACACTCCCCCTTGGACATTACTTTGAGATGTCAATGTCTCATTAAAAACCTCGCTAGAAAAACCCAGTGGGATAAAAACTAGTCGAGGAAAAGAGTACACGACATTAGTAGATTCTTGTTGCATTAGTTGCCTCATTAAAAACCTTTAGCTAAGAAAACCCTGTGGGACAAAACTTAGCAAAGGGAAAAAGAGTACAACTATAGATCTTCGGGATCCAAACTTGTGTTGCATTAGTTACCTCATTAAAAACCTTTAGCTAAGAAAACCCTGTGGGAAAAAACTTAGCAAAGGAAAAAAAGAGTACAACTATAGTCCTTCAAGGCGCAATCTTCGGGATTGCATTGAAAATCCGCTCCCCCTGATGATGACAATCTTCAGAGTTTATGCTAAGAAAAACCCAGTGGGACAAAACCTAGCGAAAAGTAAAATATGATGATAGACCTTCAGGGCCCAATCTTTAGAATTGTTCTTTAAAAATTTGCTCCCCCTGAAGACGATAGTCTTCCAAGTCTGCGCATACCAATATTGTGAACATATTTCTCAAAAGTTGATGTAGGTAGAGATTTAGTGAATAAATCTGCAAGATTGTCACTTGAGCGAACTTTTTCAATGGTGATTTAGCCATTCCTTTGGAGCTCATGTGGATAAAAGAATTTTGTCATAATATGTCTTGTCATGATTCCTTTTACATATCCACTGCTCATTTATGCAACACAAGCTGCATTGTCCTCATAAAGGACAGTGGGGGGAATATCATCTTTCGCTAGACCACACGAGCCACGAATGTGTCGTATCAACGATCTTAATCATACACATTCTCGCGAGGTCTCATATAAAGTGATAATCTCTCAGTGGTTAGAAGAAGTAGTCACCATGGTCTGTTTGACAGACCTCCAAGAAACGGAAGTACCACCACAGAGAAAAACATAACCAGTCTGGGATCTGACGTTATGGGGATCAGGCATGTAGCCAGCATCCGAATAGCCCACCAATGTCGTATCTTGGTTTCTTTTATAGAATAGTCCAAGATCTTTTGTACCTTGAAGATATTAGAGGATATTTTTAACGTTATTTCAATGTCTCCTTTTAGGAGATGTACTAATTCTTGCTAGCAAGTATAACACAAATATAATATCAAGTATGGTGCAATTTGCGAGATAATAGCGCGCTCAAATATGGGACTTCAGGTCCTAAAATATCCTCGTTATCTTCTTTAGGTTTGTATGAGTCTTTATCCACTTCAAGGGATCTAACAACCATTGGTGTGCTAAGTTCATGAGATTTATTCATTTAAAATCTCTCCATAACCTTCTTCAGGTAGATTTTCATTTCAAACACTCCGTCTTTAGGCATGAGCTAGCTTCTGTGATCTCTTTGTGCGTTCCAATAACATTTATATCATTAATATAGACTGATATAATACAGAAGCCATTTTCAAATTTCTTTATAAACACACAAGGGCATATATCATTATTTGCATATCTCCTCTTCAGGAGGAACTTACTCAGTCGGTTATACCACGTTCTACCCGATTGTTTCAAGTCGTATAACGACCTTTAAAATTTAATGCTATACATGTTGCGATTCTTATTTTCTCTTAATTCAGGAATTTTAAGTCCATCAGGGACTTTCATAAAAAAAAATATTAGCGTCTAATGACTCATATAAAAATGTGGTCATGACGTACATATACTGCATGTATAAATTCATAGTTTCTGCCATAGGTATTAACTTGCGGAACGTAGTACAATCACTAATAGGAGAATATTTTATATCTAAATTGATGTCGGGTTTCTGCGTGAACCCATTGAGCTATGAATCTCGCTTTATATCTCACCACCTTACAATTCTCATTTATATCCTACAGGGATATATAGACTATAGGTTCAAAATACTTTAGCGAGTTCAGCTCAGCCTCAATTGCCACTTTCCATCTCACCTAGTCTGAGTGCTTCAAGCACTCTACTACCGACTTAGGTTCTGGATCCAGATAATTATTTTCGGAGATAGTAAGAGCAAATGTAGAGGTAACTATGTTGTCGACAACTTTTATATTTATATTATATATTTCTCCTTTTTCACAAATTCGTGGCCACTTTAATTCTTATTTTATGTTAACCAAATCCTTGTCATTTCCCTTAACAATTGGATTTGGCCGTTCCGCATCTCCAATATTATGATTATCAAGTGCACGTGCAATTTACTGGAGATTCCATCTTCAGGATGAACCTCTTCTGGAGGTTATGGGAGTGACTGTCTTTCTATATATATAATTTAGTTTGCCGCGGACTTTTATCTTTTACACTAACATGTTTTATATGCTTCTGGCACAATATGCTTCTGGCATACCAAATCATCAATGATATATTCAACATGAATATGGGGCTTAGTCACTCTTTTCTTAGCAGATTATCATTTGAACTTCTGGTTCAGTTTGACTAGTACGTGGATATAAATATTGAAGATCTTTTTCACCAATGGAATTTCTTGACATTATTTTGTATTTTGGGCACTAATCTCCCCCCTAATGTCGAGAATTGATCTTCAATGAAAATGCAGTCAGCGTACCAAATTATAAATTGATCCCCTAACATGGGCCATAGGTACTAAATTATTGACGGAGTTTCATAAATAATGTATGTACCTTCACCGAGGTCCCATAGTGGTACGCTATGGTGGTGATATAGAAATATGGACTGCAAATAAAGAATACGCAGATGGGAAATGTTTCGCTTCTTCACCACGTATTAGATAAAGGGGGGAAAATTGTGATATGCAGTTGGTCGGATTTGGTTTGAATGCCCCATTTAATTTAAGAAAATCCGATAAATCATATTTTGCCCAAGAATGACCCAATTGCTCATGCTAGAATTTAAAAGAATTTGGGTCCCTAAATCTTAATAATCCTCGCAACATGGTTAGTATTAGGTCGGATATATATGTAGTACAACCCTGAGGAAAAAGATAAAAGCTTCTCTACAACCTACTTCCGACATCTAATTGACTGAGTCATGAGAAGATGTTTAGCATCATTCTCATTTTTTGTTTCAATTAGACTCAATATCTTTAAAACTAAGAATGGTACGTTTGGATTCTGGATATAACAATGCATCATTGATAATTAATTTCGTAGCCATAGGAAGTATTAGTGAAGCTCTGCTAGAGCCTACTCTCAATACGTTGTCGTTAGCAATGGTAGTTACACTTAAGTTTGAAAAAAAAATTCTATCTGTGTAGTAGCACTATCTACCAAGCACAAGATGGTCTCCTTCTCCATGGGTTGTATGCGAGAGTTGTCGTGCTATTTTTTTAATGAAATATTCATATAATAACAACAAAAATAAGGTAAGGGGGGAATAATCATTTAAATAAAACCCATACGAACTTGAAATTGTCTTACAAAAACATGCAAAATAAGTCTCGAAAAATTCCAAATTATCTTAACAAAAACAACTAGAACATGTCTGAAAAACGAAATAGACTAATAAAACATGCATAGATAGTGATAAATAACATGATCACTCCTGATCACCAAAATCATCAAGCTCCATCTTCAATAAGTCATCATCGTCCAGATTCAGGTTATCATCATAATTGTCATCTTTCAGGGTCATGTTTGCTTCAGGCAAACTGGCATGATGTTTTTCACCTTGTTTTGACTTCCCCTTTGAGTCCTTCAGCATTCTCTGATAGGCATCAACCAAATGTTTCGGTGTACGACATGTGCGAGACCAATGGTCCTCACATCCACACCGATAGCAAGGTTGCTTGTTATTTGTAGTATGTTGATGAGAGTTAGGCTTATTTGAAAGAGATTTATCCTTATTCTGACCCTTGCCACGGTCCTGAATACCATAAGCATTGCGACGACCACGACCCCTACCACCACGATAAGACCCGTGACCACGTCCACGACCTCTACCATGTCCACGCCCATGAGTATTACTCTGATTTACGGCATGTGCTTCAGGCACAGCTTGCGAACCAACTGGTCTAGCATTATAGTTGCGCATCAGAAGTTGGTTGTGTTTCTCTGCAACTAGTAACACAGAGATCAATTCAGAGTGTTTTGAATAGTTTTTGGTCATGTACTGCTGCTGGAGTATAAGATTACTTGCATGGAATGTAGAGAGGGTCTTTTCAATCAATTCATTCTCTGTAATGTTCTGCTTACAGAGCTTCAGCTGTGAGACAATGCGGTGGAGAGTTGAATTGTATTCAGTTACGGATTTAAAATCCTAAAATCGCAAGTTCAACCAATCATACTGTGCTTGCGGAAGCATAATAGCCGTCTGTTGGTCAAAGCGATCCTTCAGGGATTGCCATAGAATAGCAGGATCTTTTTCAGTAAGGTACTCATTTTTTTTAGGTCTTTGTTGAGATGATGACGAAGAAAAATCAATGCCTTTGCCTTCTGGGCAGAGGTGCTCTGAGAAGCTGGATCAATAGTGCTGCTTAAATCACAAGAATCCAGGTAGATTTCAACATCCAAGGCCCAAGTCAAGTAGTTGCTGCCATCAACGGCAAGCTCAGCAAATGCCCTTTTGGATATGTCAGACATTTTTCAGAAATGCTATAATTATCAAAAGAAGATATATCAATCCACCAAATTTATAAAATATTACACTATACAAGGTGTGCATACAAACAGAAGCGCACAAATAATTAGTTACAGTGTATGCCTCTGTTCTAATTAGCTAGGACAAATGATCAATCAACAGAAGGTGTGTATTTGCAAATTGTATTAAACCAGACTGCATGAAATCAACATATAATAAATGGTTTATATGCATCTATATTATATGGTTTATATGCAAGCTTGCATTAGGGCTGTCTGCAAAGGGCAAACCACTTAGTAAATTTCTCAAATTTTCTTTTATTCCTATAATAAATAAAAAGGTAAAAGGAATATTTGTGCACATTTGAGTTACAATTTTTTTTTTACATGGTAACGTGTTTGAGCCCCGTATATTACTATACTCTGACCTATGACAATAAGAAGCATGATTAACTCGTACCAAATCTTGAAACTTATCCCATTGTCAAAACTATTTCCCAGCTAAGAGAACATTGAAAGACAAACATCAAGCGTAACCAAGGTGCATGGGCATGGAAATGATCAGCATAAACATAAGGCCATCTACACTAAAATATACAATAGAATAGTTTATACAAAAGTAGCAGATATGACTATCGTCAGACCAGTTAAATGTCAAAGATAGGCATGCCTACATGGAATTACTATTGCTACACAAGCCAAGACAATGTTTACCAGTATGGTATCCTCATCACCAATATTTCTTCTAGATATACATGTTCCTCTCTTGTTTTTAGTTTCTTTTGCCAGGGACTTATGACTAACTAGTATTTGGGCAGTCACTCCAATCTAGAAGAAAATGCACGCACTTGCAATTAAAATAACAGTAGAAGAATGCACGCACTTGCAATTAAAGAAAATGCACATTAACAATGATAATGTAAGGAAATTGCACATTATACTGGACATGATCATAATCATTCGACGGAAAGCTTGATACTATGTAAATAGACAAAGGTCGAATGTATTATTACCTTGCAGAAAATGTACACCTAAAAATCTATTACTACGAACCGATGATCACGAACCGACTAGAGCCACTCGTGCTAATAACGTGTTGTAATATACTAAAGAAATAAAACAAAAGATAGACAAGAGACAAGAGAAGAAGAGAAATTGTCATTTTATTCATCAATCTTCTTTTTCCATACATGGTCCAATTTATAGATACATTGTGGAAAATAAAAGGACATTTAGACTAATGAAAAGTCACTAATTAATATTCCACATTCAATGTAATGTCCACATTCATTTTGTCTTTTAGGTTTCCACAAAATGACTTCTAGATTTTAACACAAACCACATTATTGTTCACAAAAATAGAGATTGGGATGGACTCCAAATGTTCCTATCTTCAACGTACCTAATTTTTAATGTGGGCCTCACAAGCCTATGCTTGACCAACGAAAGTATTTTTAGAAAATATGGCGTCACATATGATGGAGGATTGTGATGCTAAAACTTGATTTAGTTAATTTCTTTGGCTCTTAAAATTTTTATAACTTATTAGTTGAGTTGCACGTGTAATGCACGTGATTGAATATGATGATTATTTAAATTAATAAAAATTGAATAAAAATAAAAAAGAAAGCAAAGTTTTTGTGTGATTGATCATCAACTCAATAATCTCTCTCTCAAATAAAATATTGTCATTATTTTCTTCAACTCATAATGTGGCCACTTGATCTGCTATTTGTGAGTTATAAACACATTGATCTAGTATAACATCTCCGTTTATTAGTATCTTGAAGTCTTCAAAAGATGAGTGATCATTCAATTCGCAAAGGAATTTTGCATACGAATTTACTTGCGATATGTCCATTAAACTTTTAGTTGTAGTTTAGCTCATATTCACGTTAACTTTTAGTTGTGATATCACTCATATTTATATTATCTAATATTCACATTTAATTTTATAGTTCATTCTACTTATCATAGAAGTAAAATTGAAAGTATAAATAATTATTTTCTTACAAAATTAGAGCGGTGATACTATGATATAATTAGCCATGTGCTATGAATATAATTTTTTTTCTTTGATGCAAGATCTCTATCAAATCTTGCCCCAAACGATGTGAATAAAAAATATTATTATAACTCACTTGCCTAGGGTAATGTATTGTATATAGGACATATAACTTATCTGAAATATCCACATCTGCTAAATAGATTTTGCTCTTGTGAGGGCAAAATGTTAGAGGCTCGTATACATACTTTTTGACTCTATAAAAGACACAAGAATTTGGAGTGCATAACTTATATATCGTAGAGCACATACTGGTTCACGAAGAATTTTTCCTAATAATGATATTATTATAATGATATTACTATTTAGTATTAAATCAATTTTATTATATAAGATTGTATAACTCTTTTTAATAAATTATAAAGTATATATATGAAAACCTTCATGTTTATAGGTAAAAGTTAGGCTCCACAAAATAAGTTAATTTTACATTGTAGTTTACTATTAGTATTATTGTTGGCAATACCATTACCTTTTCTCTTTATCTTATTATTCACGTTTTTCTAATGTAAGTTCTCTTTTGCTAATCACTCAATTGGTTATATTTAGTTTTTATAATATCAAATGTTAGAATATTCTCTTCTGTTAAAAAAATATCGACATGGTTTTTTAAAAATATATACACATAGTAGCAATAGTATATGCTTCAATTCAACTTAAATATTAGTTTGAAGCCATTTAGCGTGAGGTCATTTCTACGCTAGAATGGTGATATAGTGATTACGCAATTCAAAAATCAAAGAAGAAATTTCTACAAAGAAAAAATAATTTAATATGTCAAATTAATAACTAATTTATAAAATACACACGGGCAATGCAGATAGCTATAGAAAGTAAGATATATATATTCATAGAAATTCCATAGTGAGTGACCAACTACAATCATCCTAATTTAAGCATAAATAATTGTTATTATAATTACTAATTTGATACGCATAACTATCGAACAAATCGCAAGCAAAAAATAGGAATTGAGATTGTATTGTCCTCTAGGTAATTAAATAAATGTTATTAGAGCTCCTATTTATATTATATTTAGAAGTAATAATTTAAATTATTAGGTGCATATTATTAGTTCATGTGAGAAAGTAAAGTAATATATGGTCTATATACATATATAGTCAATCAATCAAACATATTAAAATTATATGGGAGATTCACACTAATTATAATTTATAAAAAATAGTCATTAAAATTAAAATTCTTTTAGCCACTATATAGATTGTCTAAATTTTTTGGCATATATAACTGTACTGCTAGGAATAGTGATGTACATACTTAACTATGACATAATACATCTTAAGAACGACTTACTCGTTAATATTATTATTAATTAATGTATCTATGCATTACATTGAAAACACAATGAAAATTTGAAAAACTACAAAAGAAACACCCCCAAAATTTTTAAATATTATAAACAACACCCTAAAATTTTGTACTTTATAAATACACAAAACTATTAAACATTACATTGAAATCAAGGAATTATAAAAAATTATTAAAAAAAAAAATTCAAACTTTATAGGGTTAATTTGCAATATACTAAACTTTAAGGTTTTTTTGTTGTAAATTTCAAATTTAATAGATTTTCAATTAGTTATGTTTTTTCAAAAAAGTTATAGATAATATTGATCATGAAAAGTTTTTCCTAAACCTATACTTTTAAAGGGAGCATGACATTTTTTGAAAATTTTTAATTTTCTAAGGGTTGTTAATAATTATGTATATTCATTTTAGTGTCTATAAGTTAGAAATTCTAACAGTGTTTTTTGTAAATTATGAATTTTAGAGGTTTTTGCAACTTTTTTAAACATATAGGCTTTTTCTATGGATTATAAATTGTTTATAGACTATTTATAATTCATATGTTTTCAATTTACTAATGAGTTAGAAATTCTTAAGGTGTTTTTTTATAAATTTTGAATTATGAGTGTTCGTTTGTAATTTTTAAAACTTTAGAGGTTTTTTCTATATATTATAAATTATGTAGGGGATATTTGTAGTTCTCTACGAACTGAAATAAGTAAATGATTTGAATTATATTAAATATATCTCCTTTATCCAATAATATGTTAAGTCACATTATGAATATGATAAAATATTTAATTATCAATTTAAAAAAGATAGGATAATTATAATAAATTAGGATAACAATATAATATTTAAAAAAGTTAAGGGTAATATTGGTCATGAAAAGATTTTCCCAAACTTTTACTTTTAAAGAGATTATGATTTAATTAAATGCATACAGTATTGATCCAACTAACTAACCACTCTTTTATTTTCTCTTTACATAACATTTTTTTTCATCTCTACACTATAAAGCTAACGGGTTTATAGTGCATGTCGTTTGTATATGTATGTGCACGTGCATACATTGCATAATATTTATCAAATAATTAGTAGACTTAAAATTTTATTTTTTTATGGAGATGAAAACTATGTCTCATGTTCAATTCGTAGCTCTGGATTTGTCTTTTATCTCTTAAATCTTTAAAAAAAGAGTAGGATAATATATTATATGAAGGTTATTATTTAAAAGTCTTGATATCTAAGAGGATGTATAATTCTAATTAGAGAATCAAAGATTGTTTCAGTATGTACTTTTTTTTTACTATGGATTGGGTAAGATTCTTATTGATTTTTTAATATTTAGAATGAATGTATGATCTTATTTTCGGAGTTTATGCAAAGCTATTTAAAGATTTTTTTCCCCTTGCACAATGTTGTAATCATCTTTTTGTGTTATTTATTATCAGCTTTTTGTGCTATTTATTATAAGTTGTGATTTTTTCTTTTGAATGTAGGTCATAAGTTGTGCTTTCATGTTCATTAGATGTATTCATGGTTTAATTCATAACTAAGTACTCGATTCATATGCACTTTAGTTCAGAGATGTTATCAACTTATCCAACGCTTTTAATGTTTCTTGTCCTTTTAATTTTCTTATCTCTATTAAGCATCTTTTATGTTCTTTCGTTAATAATTATGTCGAATCATAAAACTTTGTATGTTTTCTCTTTTATTTAATCACCACTAATTTTTTTGTTCCTATCAACTTTAGGCTACAAAAATTAACTAATAAAACATATTGGCTATCTATCTTCTAATCATTGAGTAAATCGGAATACACGGACCTTTATATGATATAATTGATTAAATTGCATAAAAATTTTCATTTCTTATATGAAATCCATATTAATTTGTCTATCGACTGAGATTTTTAATTTTGATCAAAAAATTGACCTTCGCAAATTCCCATGAACTATTCAAACAATATCTTTATATCGATTGTGATTCTATATTGCTATATATCATAGCTTTTGTAATTTTGCATCTCATAATAATTTTTGCTTTTCCAACCAGATACTAGGCATTTTATATTAATTTTTTATTTAGCGGCTTTTGCAAATTTTGTGCATAATATATTGAGAATCAATATACCATA
This sequence comes from Asparagus kiusianus, assembly GCA_022839385.1. Lineage (NCBI taxonomy): Eukaryota > Viridiplantae > Streptophyta > Magnoliopsida > Asparagales > Asparagaceae > Asparagus > Asparagus kiusianus. The sequence goes on along the minus strand of BQKN01000692.1, from coordinate 203,522 downwards.
AATAAATATTATACAGTAAGTACATACTAAAGAATTAATAATATATAATATAGTATTTACTAGTAATTTCTTAAACTAAATTCGCCACCTGCAACACGCGCTTGCGGCATACTAATCAAGAAAGTAAACGAAGGGGGTTTACTTATTTTATTTTTATTTTGAAAAATAAACAAGTCTTTTTGGCTCGTCCTTTACTTCACCGCTTCCGTCCAAACAAACAAAAAAAAAACTTCCAAGCTTATCAAATTACGCAGTCAAAAACGGTCGGCGATTTTCCCTTCATGGCTCTACTCTCACCGCGGGTGACCAGAACTCCCCCTCCGTCTCGCAGCGCAAGCGCGACTTCGCCTCGAAGGCCTCGGTCAAAAACTACGAAGAAAAAGCTAGGAATCAATTTCCTCAGCAAGCTCTAATCCTCCTCCTCCTAAGCTAGGGTTTCTATTTTCTCAACGTATTCTTCTTCATCAATTTTGGGCAGCTAAGTTGAGTTTCTGTAGTCGTCATCTTTGCTGTGCTTCGTAGTAACTAACTAAGCATGAGGAACGCGAGATCTCACCATCGTCATCAACATCACCACCACCATCAAAAGTACGGCCAGCAAGCATCTTTTCCTGCTGGAAGTTCGGGGGACCCAGGGAACCGGAACAAGCGGCTCCCCAGTTTCATACCTGATAACTTCAGCTCGCTCGATCAGGTTCTTGGTTTTTGATTTTGATTGTGAATCTTGATTTGGTCTGATGTCGAAATGCTGCCTGCTGATTGATTTAGCGAGTGAATTATTCTGATGAGGCTTTGCGTAGCTGAGATTGCAATCTATGTGCCGTTATCTAAATCTCGAAATAGTGATGCTCAAGGGATTGCAGACCTTGATAAAGTGAGATTAACGTTCGTCGCCTGTCGTCTAAAGCTTGTTAAATATGCTTGGACCGTCTTCGGCGAACAATGATAGAGGAAATTGAGAAACTCGTCTGTAAAATTCTGAAAAAAAAAATAAGGATAGTGGCAGGCCGTAAGGTGTACCGACATTTTATACAGTTTTGCGGTTCGGGTCTGGTCCAGAGCCGAGATTCTACCCAATTCTGGTATCTGGCCTGGTCTAGTCCATTTGATGACCCTCTCAAGGCCCTGCTCTAAGGGCTCAAACCAATCAAAATTTTCATTGGTTTTGTAACTAACCTAGCGACCTAACCGAACTCTTCCGTAGGAGTATGATCTAGATTGGCAAGCATATATTAGTTCTAATGTACTCAAGAATTAATACTCAAGCACTTTTGAGGGAGGAATTGTAGGAAAATATTGTAAACTCGTGTGCTTGAGAAACAGTAGTACTAAGATAGCTAGAAGGGTAAACTTTGGAGAAGTTCTTGCTCAATCATTTAACTGCTATTTCAATTGTGCAACATAACAAGTTTCTAAGTTTCCTTGACGACATGTGGATCTTCCTTGTTGTTGATTGTTAGATATAACTCTCCACCATCCTAGTAACAACATGATATTGTCAACTAAAGTTTGTTATGCTCCACCTCCAACCAAATACTTGCTATATCCTAATCTCATGATGATGTGTCCTAACATCTTGATTAATGCATTCATATACATAATCAATTACGATATGAATAAAAGTTTACTCCAAATATTTTACATGGTATCAAAGCCCTAAATCCAACCTGCTTTCAACATATATGGAACACATTTAAACAAACTCGGTCCCAAACAAAACCATTGTTGCTCAACGTCTTGGCACCATCGATGCTATTTACAGCCTGAAACCTCCCTCAACTCGTCTTTCCATTCGTGAATGCCACCAGCAACTCTAACAACTTGCTCGGCAAACCTCTCTTATGTCTTTGTGTGTGTGCAATGTACACAACTTTTAGCATATTAGGAGGATTTTGGGTTAATTTGGTTAAAGGAAATGAGATGGACCATCATGTTCATACCCTATTCCAATCACCTTCTTCGCTGAGAGGTCCTGAAAAACACAATAGTTTAGATAAAATGGGATAGAACAATAAAGATTAGGTTAATTTTTTACGAATAGTAAATTGAACTTGAATGAAGGAACATAAAAACATTTTTAGGAGAAATTTGTGAAGAAAGTTTCGTGGAACCAATACATGATAAAGAAGTTGCACTCCTATCATGAAGAATAACAAAGGGTAAAGCTGGAGGTGGAGGATATAAGGATGATAGCATATTAGGCTCATAAACCATATGGTCCGTAAATCTGATGTCTAAATCTAAGAGGTAGAATGTATCGCAGAGGAAATACAACAATTCAAAGTACCTGCTAAATGAGTCATGTACAATAATGACCATTTTACCTCATTCAATAGGGAAGAAGTCATGGTTAGGATCAGATTCAAAATTCGGATTGTGGATATCTAATTCAAGTTGGTCAGATCTGAAGAGGAGAGGAGCAGCAAGCGGCAAAGTTCACAGTACTTCCTATAGAGATATGGCTGCTATAGATTGAGGGTGTGATTGACTCCCAAGATTTTTTTAGTGATATTTTGTCCCAAGATTTTTTTAGTGATATTTTGCGAGCAAAAAAAATCATGGCCACAATCTTGACCAAACATTATGGAGAAATCTCAGCCACAAGCAAGGAGCTGAGGGGGTAATCCACCTCATTGAGATAGACAGCTGACACGAAGTCTGATCTAAAGTTGAGATGAAGCAACAAACTAATTTAGATCAAAACAACAAGATATTACTTGTAAAAGATAAATGTAACAAGAGTCAAATTTGCTTAAAAGTCCGCGAGTGTAAAGGATGATGTAGATTAGATGCCTGAAGGCAACAGTGAAGTCAGCCGAACAGGTCATTGGAGTTGTCTCTAAACTAACAAAAGGAAGGCTAAATCTTTTGGGACCAAGTTTGTTTAGATGGGTCCCACATATATTGGAAGAGGAATGAATCAACCGTTCTGATACTTTTGTTCATATCTCAAGTAGTTTATATATGAATGAACAATCAAGAGGTTAGGATACATCATCAAGAGGTTAGGAAATAATAGTATTTAGTTGGAGTCGGTAGAGCATTACAAACTTCAGTGAGAAAATCGTCATGTTGCTAGGTTTTTTACATCTAATAGTGACTGACTCTAATTAGGTAAAATAATCTATTATAATTTCCTGATTAATGATGAAGACAACCTAGGATGGATGAACAAAGGCACGAGAGATAGGAATGACATTTACATGATGATTTGTGTGTATGCATGAAAATTAATATCGAGATGTTTTATTTCAATAGAACAAAATAAAATATAGGCCTAATGGTGAGGTTGTGGATAGAGAATAGTGTCGCGTAGCGGTTGGGCACCGCTAAGGCTATTTTGGGTTGTAGCAGCAAAAAAACGCAAAATCAAAGAGCAATCTAGTTTAAATATGTATAAATATTCTAAAAATAAGACAAATTCAAGAAAAAACTAAAAATTCTATAAATGCATATTTGATAATTTATAGAGATCCTAAGTATGAAATAGATGTGTGACAATCACATAATATTAACAAAATACTGTACAGAATGAAAGGATGTATCTGTTTATCAAAATGACTGTCATTGTCTCATTCTTTTAGCTTTCAATTTCCTCTTATAAAAAGCTCTCAACAATAGAAAAATATTGATTAGTAGCAACATAATATTCAAAATGTGGCATAAAAAGGGAATCTTCAAGCATAAATGAGCAAAACAAGATAATGTCATAATACGTAACAAGTTTCTATAGATCCTAAGCAAATAGTAAAGATCAAACCCCAACACATGTCCAAACTCCAGACTCTAAAGTTTAAATCCAAACAAAATAAAAGCCAGAAGTCCTAAAAGTGAAGTCGAAAATCGAGTATTAAGTAAGGAGTTGGAGCGGAGATAATGTCATAATAGATAATCGAGTATTAGTTGGTGGAGGCAGCGAAGTTGATGAGGAGTTGAAGCACAGGAAATGGGGGATTTGAGGAGTTGCAGCAGAGGAGACAGTGGAGTTGTAGGAAGGAAGCGGCGGAAGCAGCAAAGTTGGTGGAGGGAGGCGACGGAGCTGGTGGAGCGGGGCCAGGGGAACTGGAGAGGAGAGTTATGGTTAGGATATTGAGTGGAGAGGGGATATCGAGAGAAATGAATCAAGTATTAAGTGAAGAGGAGAGTCAGGGTCGGGTTCAAGTAGATTTCGGGTCAAGTTTTTAAAATGGCCACTTATCTAAAATGCTCTGTTAAGTGCTCAAAAGCGCTCTTCAGCGCTTTTAACCGCTATGTAACGCTTTTGCATGCATTTTGCCACTATTGCGAGTAAATAGCGGTTTGACCACTTTTTTTACCTGCTATTGATGCAATCGTTGCGGGAGGGTGCCGCAACTATAGTTGCAGTCGCAATTGCGCCGCAATTGGTTGCAATTGATAACACTGCTTAATGGTTTAAATCCATGAGTTGAATCAAGTAACAAAAAAAAAATTCCGATTAGGTTATTTTACGTGATGCGAATTTAATAGCCCAAACGAAACAAAATAAAATAATCAATGCAAATTAAACAAAGAAGTATCCAAAAGTCCAATCCAATACCTCATAAAATACAAGTGTATATAGCTCTCACATGTTTGTGAAATGTTTATATCTTTTAACCTAGTATCCCTCATGTATATAATTTTTTATATGTTCGTTTAGACATGGCCCGATTGTGCCTGTTACAATGGCTTGACTGTGCTCAACATTCGAATTTTATCATTTCTTAAATGGTGACATGTTTATGATGTGATAGGGTCTGTACATGTCAGACTTTGTTTGAAGTGCTCGTGCTTCATAGGAAACATGCAGTATGCAGGAGCAGGTTGAAGATAACAGTGTTGGCTTATTCTTTGTATGATTCAAAAAGACGAAAGGAGAACAAAAAAGGTTGAAGATGACAATGTAGTCTCAACTCTCAAATACCTTAGTTACGAGAGAGATACATGAGTTTTTTTTAGAGGCTACTCCTAACAATTTCTCTTTCATCTATCTTTGGCAATAATGGTTCCAGCTACCCTACTTTTCAGTCATTCTATTAATATATTCCTAATACAAATTACGTTCTGTGTGCACTCATGATTAGCAAAAAATAACTAATTGTTCCGTACAAGTGTATCTGTTCTGAAATTCTCAATTGTTGGAAATTCCTCCTTGCAAGTTGGAATATCTGATTTCAGTAGATAGAGTTTTGACCACAGAAATAATTTCTTCCCATTTTCAGGTAATTTCGGCACTAAGGGAATCTGGCCTTGAGTCATCGAATTTAATTCTTGGGATTGACTTTACCAAAAGCAATGAATGGTCAGGTGAATGTTCTCTCTTATCCAAACTCCAAAGATAAGTAACATTACGTTTCCTTTCCTGTTTCTCATGGTAGTTTGAGGTTAGTAACAAAGGTTTTAATGAATTCAGGCAGGTACTCATTTAATAGGAGGTCTCTCCATGCTATTGGTGACACACCTAACCCCTATGAGCAAGCAATTTCAATTATTGGGCGTACACTGTCTCCTTTCGACGAGGATAATCTGATACCGTGTTTTGGATTTGGGGATTGTCAGTATCATTGTTTTCGTATTCTTTCATATTTTGGGAGCTTATTTTTTTCAATTTCTACTATTCTGCATCTTACCTAATTGCATTTTCTTGGTAGCCTCTACACGTGATCAATACGCCTTCAGCTTTTTTGCTGATCATCACCCTTGTCATGGTTTTGAGGAGGTTCTTTCACGATATAAAGAGATTGTTCCACATCTGCATCTTTCAGGTTACTGGATTTGCTCTAGTATACGCTGCAAGGAATGTGCATATCGATTTATCTTGCTTTGTTCACTAGTTCGTGATTATTATCTAAGTATCTATGGGATCACAGTATAACATCTTATAAATTATTCTAAGATAATACTATGTCACCATGGTAGGCTGGAAAAGTTATCAGCTTGAATTGTTTTTGTCATTAAGCTATATTATTTATCCAGAAATTTGATGTTTAATTGCAATAGATTGTTCAGTACCTGAGCATTTTACATGCACCTCTTTGCCATCATATAGAATGATTGAGCAATACTGGTAGTTGATAATAGATACACTTCCCGGTATCTGGATGTGGAGTTCTTTTTTAGAACGATATTCACGTCTAAATGGACAACTCGTCTCCGTTAAATTTCAGGACTAGTTTATTTTAATCTAATTTTATTTCCTGCCATGCAATGTACAAGTATCGAGCACAAGTTTCTAACACTTATCTGGGCTTTATTTTGTGAACCAGGTTTGCTTCGATGAACTTTGACAAATGCACCACCATCAAAGCAAATAATAATATCTATAAATAAAATTATCATGGAAAGGGAACTAATGTTACTATGTTCGTGAATGCAGCAATTCTATTCAGCTTTATTAGAATACTTTTAACAGACTACACAATATGAGATATAAAGTAGATGGAGTAACTTATCATTACAATATTACATAAAAGATTGTCATGGGATTGAAGGAATTAGGATGATAAAAGATGGAGATAAAAGAACTTATCATTACATATAAGCTATGAAGCACGGACACGCATAACATGAAGCCGTGTCGTGTCGTGTCCGTGTCGGACACACGTGTCGAACACACGTATCCTATGTATTTTTTAGGATTTGCCTCGTGTCGGCGTGTCGGATGGCCATGTCGGATCCGTGTCCGTGGTACATAGCATATAAGATTGTCAAGGGATTGAAGGAATTAGGGGGGTACAGGATGGTGTTATTTCAGTATCATTAGACTAACCACAATGGTCCCACAACATATATTGTTCCTTGAAAAATAAACATTTTTTCTAACAAATTACTTTAGGACATGATAACTAGCAGTTAAAGTCATAGAATCGTACGCATACACAGAATCCACTGCAGTAAATAGTAACTGCAGGATGTTTTGGTTGAATGTCAAATTTGACAAATAGAAGAAGATTTGATGAGTCCAAAAGGGGTTAACATAGAAAATTGGTTCCTCGATTAATAGCAATAACCATTATCAATCATTTGAAAGTTTTGAGGCATTTTTCCTATGTTCAGACAGGTTATAACTGCATTTTGACTATTACACCACAGCAGTCAGTCTGACGGCTGTATATTTGTCTGTGTAGACTAAAGTTCAGATCGTCAACTGTTACCATATTACTTTGATAGCAAATTTAATTCTTTGGTCTCTCATGTGTCATTTAGTTTGTAAGCTTGTTGCATACCTTAGAACGAGACCAGACTCTGACCTTGATGTTAGATCATTTAAACTGACATCTAAATGCTTGAGCCTTGACATGGGACGGTTGGAGGTCTTTTCTGCACAAACCATTAAGTTACCGAGGTATTTGGAATTCAAATTGCTTAATTTTGTATATCTGTTCATGTATAAAACTAAATTTCCTTTAATGGCACTAATACTACTTTTGTTCCTAACATACCTAGCTTTCTACTCATTCTTCTATTCAAAGATGTCATCCTCAGTAGGCACTACCATATACACAAGCTTACAGGATCATAATGCTATTTAGTTTGTTAACTTTTGAACCAGTTTTGTTATGCTTCCAAGTATACTAGAGCATTTAATCATTCCCTTCTAATTATTGTGCAGGTCCTACTTCATTTGCTCCAGTAATTAATGCTTCTATTGATATTGTTGCGAGGAGTAATGGACAATACCATGTCCTTGTCATTATTGCTGATGGACAGGTTAAGATATTTGACTCATAAAAATGGTCTTCTGTTGACATACCATATTAACTTAGTTCACTTAGATGACATCTTTAGGTCACGAGGAATCCAGACGTACCACGCGGAAGTCTGAGTCCACAAGAGCGTGCAACCGTAGATGCTATAGTTTGTGCCAGGTACTCAATTCAGTAATTTAATTACTCTAGTTTCTTGCTACGTTCTTCTGAAGCGCTGTCACCATTCAGCTATTATCCTCTTTCAATCATTATGCTTGGTGTGGGTGATGGACCATGGGACGCAATGCAGCAGTTTGATGATTGCATTCCTCAACGGGAGTTTGATAACTTTCAGGTAATAGCGCTTACAATTGTGTTTTCTTTGACCTCTTTTCCTATTATTACCTAATACTTATTCTTTTTTCTGGTGAGAAAATGCTTGTAAACTTTCAGTGCACTTTAAAGATCATAGACTGCCTTTTCGTAAAATGCTCAGTAATTTAAACCATGTTGGAAGCCAATGTAATATACAATATGGATGTCTTAACCTTCTTCATAAAGCCCTTCTTAACTTTCTTCATAAACCTTCTTCAGTGCACTTTAAATATCATAGATGCCCTTTTTGTAAAAAGGTTAGTAGTTTAAACCATGTTGAAGCCAATGCTGACGTCTCAACCTTCTCTGAACCCCTTCTTAACTTTCTTCGTAAACCTTCTTCAGTGCACTTTAAAGATCATAGACGTCCTTTTTGTAAAAAGCTTAGTAGTTTAAACCATGTTGGAAGCCAAAATATATACAATTAAGGTTTTAAATGTCGGCCGACATGTCGGACATGTCGGCCGACATATCGGTTTGAGGGCTTGACCGACACGACATGGACGTTTTCAACTCGTATGTCGGTTTTTAGTGCTAAATCGGAAATATCAGGATCATATCAGGCATATCGGCCTATTTTTTAGCTTTAAAAAATCGACCGATATGGTTTTTTTTTTTTAAGATCTGTTTTTTGTTATCGGGTTTGGATTTAGTGATAAATACCCAAACCCGTTTGACCTGTTCTCATGTTTAAGGGTTTTTTATGAACCCGATAGAAAGAATTTATGAACCCAAATCCATATATTATTTACTTTTTTATATGTTTAGTCTATAGAATTTATAAAGTATGCTTATATTGAATTTATGAATGCTTAGATTACATTTAGGACATGATAATATACATATGCGCACTACCAGATATGGCCATCCGACATGAACCCAACATCCGACATTTAAAACCTTGTATACAATAATGCTGATGTCTTAACCTTCTTCATAAACCCCATCAAGTATGCATCTCATGACAAGTCTGATATAGAAAATAACGGAAGGACTTGTCTTTGTGATGGAGTATATAGTAAAATTTGTACTTCCTTTCTGTATGACATAGAAGCACCCATTGAACAAAGGTGAAGGACAGGATAAAATTTCCAGATGAGGTGGTGGTTAAGCTCTGTCATGCAGAAACTACTTTGTGGAAAAATATGAGTGCATGTAACATGCTTCTTTAAAACATGACTTGGTAACGAAGACAACCTTCATACAAGAACACCATGGATAGTTGGGTAGCAATGTCTATGAACTATCAAGCATTAAAAAACAGCAACCCTTTACATGGATCTGTAGGCCTATGTAGGCCTGGATAAATGTAGTCGAAGTGTTTCCCAGTTAGAGCAAGCTAAGTCTCTGCTTTTGAAGAATGAAGAAACCCCATCATCATTCTTTTTAGCATCCATATTGCACCTATTCTCAGCATAGACCTTCTGTGGAAGCACCTATTATATATTATTGTTACGTCAGTATTTAATCCTATTGGAATGGAGGATTTTCCTCCATGATAATAATCCATGCTCTGTTTAGAAGCCAGGCCCAGCATTTTGAATGCGCTAAATTTTTTAATGCTTGTGCAGTTTGTGAACTTCACCAAGGTCATGTCTTCAAATATGGATGTGAAGAAAAAGGAGGCAGCTTTTGCACTTGCTGCTCTCATGGAGATTCCCTTCCAGTATAGGGCCACCCAAGGCCTTAGACCTATGGAGTATGCCATATTTTACATTTTATTTAATGCCATCAGTAATTTGAGGATTAATTAGTAAATAATCTTTGATGGATCTTAGAAAGCAAAGGGAAATAGCAAGTGCACCAAAGGTTCTTCCTCCTCCACGAGAAGTAATTGAACGAGATAATCAAGCAGCAATATCACATCCTCCGGCATCAAGTTCTGAATCAGCGGAGTATAGTATTCCTACAGAGCAGGTATAACCTCATTCTGTTGAACATCTTTGCATTTGAGGTTTTTTCAGGTGATTAACATGAGCTTATTGTTTTTCTTGCTGTTCAGGCCTGCCCTATTTGCTTAACAAATCCACGGAATATGGCATTTGGATGTGGTCATTTGGTAAGTTTTCTTCGACCTTTTTTTGCAGTAAAACTCCATATTTTACAGCGAGTAAATGATTATCTCATCAGCGTCTGGACGTGAGGTTATGTTAGATTTTTGGTATTCCATTCTCAGGGTAGGAACTTAGGTGGTATTTGGTTCTAGTTCTTTTATATCAATCTTTATGTATTTATTTCGTCTTGAGACTTTTGTGTTTAGTTAAGCACATGCTTATGGAACAGCGGAAGTACTTTTACCTCCAAAAAAAGAAGAGAGAGAAAAGAAAAGAAAATGTCTGCTTGTTATATATAACTGATATCCAATGACCTCTAGGATGATTTGGAACTATCATCACTAAATATGATCTTACAGATGATTAGTTAACCGATTGTGGAAATTGTTTCACTTTAGATGATCCATTCTTTGCCTATTTTCAGCATGCATTTGAAGGTCGGTCTTAAATTCACAAACATGTTCTCAGGATAAAAAATACATCCTTGGAAAAAAATTGACTGGTATTAGAAGAAAAATGCCGATCTTCTTTCTGTGACTGCAAGTGCACCCCAGACCCACATTTTCTCAAGTCCTGTTGAGCTGAATCAGTGTAGTCTAAATTGCAGAATTCTTGTTTTTAAAAATTAAAAAAAAAGTCTAAAACCTTTCGAGGCCAGAACTAATATGGATATGCCCCTCAAGGTACCATCTGTTTGATTTTTCAGCTAAATCCGTTGATGAAAATACCAGGTTCATTTAGCGCACCGCGTTGGTGATGTGTTCTTTAACCAAAAAAGTCTTGCTTAGTTTAGAAATATAATATTCACTTCTAAGGATTAGTTTATAAATATAATCTTCACCACTAAGGATTCTGTCTTTATGGTCAAGTTTGTTAGTTTAAATGGATCAAAGTTGTGAACAATTGTAAATTGTAATGATGTAACTTCTATTTTCCCCTCTTAAGACCTGCAAGGATTGCGGCCCAACACTCTCAACATGCCCCATGTGTCGAGCTCCCATAACGACACGTGTGAGGTTGTTCTCTTAGACGAGATGGCTCACGCAGCACCAACAGACAGCTGCTGGTTTCCTACTGCCGGAGCACATCTATCGAACAGTGTATTCTCTTCTTCTCCACAACCACCCAGCTCACTCCCTCTTATTCTGGAGCAAAAAGGCACTGCTTGATGATATACCGTCTATAAGAGTTGTAGATAACAGCAATAAACTTGCTTAAGTATCTGCTGGCTCGGAGCTATGTGGTTCGATAAGCCCTTCTAATTGGTGTGAGCATGTAGCCTAAAAGCATTGCATTTGGTTAGCAAAAGTTTGATAAATTCTGTACGTGAAGTTAATAAGCCTCCCTCTGTAACTATGTCGAAATAAGGTGAGGTTCCCAAGTTATTTGTTTATCGTCTTTCTTGAAAAAGAAAATGCCGTCGTATATGTATACAAATACAAGTTTGTTGTCAGTTTGTGTGTAATTTTTGCCTGTGACCCATCTGTATTAACTATTTGCTAGCATCTATCATAAGCTTTTTTTTTTTTTTTTTTTGCTTTCGAGAAATATTTTGAACAAAAGATGTATCCTTGGAGCCTCTCATTCAATGTTACGGATCTACCAGTAAACCAGATTTCAGTAGCGCGCTCGGAAGGCGCTTGTGGGTGGAACAATCACAGTTTTTGTAATTTAATTATAATACGGCATGCCAGATTGGATGTGTGCTTTTAGATGTCCTAATTTTCTTCTCAAGAATGAAATTTGGTGACATTAATCCCTCCTTTGCATTCGTGTTCGAAAATAAAAAACAAAATTTCCTGTTCAACCAATTAAAACTTGAGGCTCTACACTATAAAGCTGAATAAGGACGTTAAAACATTTCTTGTGCCAAGCCAGGTACAAAAGGCTTATGAGCTACATTCATCCCAAACTCATCTCCACATGTTGAATGTTTTGCCGCTGACATAATTACCGAGGAAATGCTCAGAATACAGTCACAATATACATTCCTTTCCTAGAGTTAAAACACATCAGTTTTCTGCTGGAGGAAACTCAGTTCCTACAAATTCTCAGCAACTCTTACTAATTTACTGTGATGCCTGGGACCTCCGGGCCTCGCTTAGCAATTGTACATCCAGTAGTATGAGAAACACCAAGATAATCCTGCAAACTTTGAACCACATACAAAATCGCAAAGTACAGTTATTGAACAGCGACAATCCGAGCCAAGTTGACATCCAGCTGTCTTTAACTGAAGTTACTAGTTGCCACTCATGCGGATGCCAGACTAGTTATGTACCCAAAATACCATCAATTCAGCCACCAATTATCACTGTCAGCAACGGAAGACAAATGCATCATCAGAAACTAAATATCTGGGTTAATTTCACAAAAATCGCCTAAACTTTATGAGAGGTCTTGCACTAAAACCTCCCACAACTTTATAAATCATAGAAGTCCCACTGAACTTTCAAATTAACACTAAACCCCCTGAACCATTGGAAATTGTCACAAGCGGTGTTGATGGGTGGCGTAAGAAGTCAAAACTATACTTCTTTTACTTTTAACCATCCTTATCCAAAAACGGTTAGAAGTTGCATCTAGTAGATAGGAATAAGTTTATCCAAGAGTTGCCATGCAAGGCAAATGACAACTTAAAGCAACTGTAGTCAGTCTTGGTACATAAGCGAGACAGTTAAAGAGGGTTTTCTATGACTTCTCACGTTCAAGGAGTTTGTAAAATTTACCCTTATATATGTATAGGGCTCACACATACAGTACAATATAATACCTCGAAAGAGCTCAAAAGTTCCACCGGTCAAGTTGCGTCTTAGCTTCAGCCATGTCCTTTTGTGCTTTCTTCCGCCGATAGAAAATTGGGCAATCCCGACTAAGAACGAAGCATGCATTTCAGATATAACAAAATGAACTCAAATATGAAGTAAAAAGTTCAAAAGCAGAAACAAAAAGGAAACCTTGTGCACAAAACATCTTGGTGGAGCGAGCCTTGGCATTCTTGACACTGCGTCCATAGCCTCCCAAAGAGCATCTCCAGCTCACGAACTACACAAACACAATCAGCCCATGAAAAACAACTAGAAGCAATACATCATGTGAAGTGAGAAAAGATGATAAAACAGGCTAAGCATGTTGATCATAAATGGGGAAATTACATATTAAAACCCCTAAAGTGGAAAACAAGGGAACCTCTGCATGAATTTCTTCAAAAGACAACCAGTCAGGTTAAAACCTAATCATGGTGCTTACCTCTCAGCTTGCATTTCTTACCTCTAGTAACTGGCAGGGTTAGCAAGTAAAAGTCTTATGAGATAGAAGTAGAAGTCATACCATTAGCTACTGTCTTGGAATACAACTCCGCTTCTCTTCCTTTGCAGTGTTTGCAAAGTGTTTGATCTGCATTGCTGGTGAAAAAAAAAACAAGAGAAACGAGGTTCAGCTCCTCAATTATTTCTTGTTTAACACGTGTTACGCAAGGAAAAAGATCTAGAGATGTGTTCTCCATTCCTCCTTAACTTATTGTAAGGCTTTGCCCTATCATCAATGTTATGGTGTATACAAACACAAATAATATGGTTCTCATTTCCAACAAATATTAAAGCTTTGCATTACCATCACTAATGTGGTGTAAACAAATACAAATAATAGGGTCCTCATCTCCAACAAATGGATATAGAATCCATTTGGACAAATATGGTAGCGGCAGACCTTTTGACATTTCTTTATTTGTATCAGAATATAACAAATTATATCTGAATGCATGTAAGTTTAAACTGTATCCTACAATACATATAACATTCAGCTACTATTATTGTTTGACTGGGTCTGAATTTCATATTACAGTGCGAATGCAGTGTTAGAAGAATATCTATTTTGCATTACGATCTGCTAAAAAGAAAACAATTCCAATTATGACAACACCTATATATGCTCCCTAGGTGCTCAGAATGGACCTCATTCACCAGTCTCCCACTTCAAGAGATATGTAGATGAGATTATAAGTTGAAAAAATAGTTTGTTAACCAAATATAAATACTTTGCTCTTTCTAATCCGGAGACAGGTCTGCAACATCTACCTTTACAATTAGTCATGCAAAATCTGGAAAATGGCCTGCTTCTGTATTTAACAGACTTACCTAAGGAGCGCTTTGCATCCAAGGCAGCCAAGCTGTTTCTTTGCGAATTTCATTAAACCACCGGTTGAAGGAGTAGAAATTGACATAGCCCTGGTGTGACTTCCTTGAAGGAGTTCTTTACTTGCATTTTTCAGAATAGGTTCAAATATTCTCAATAATGGCTGCCAACATGAAAAGATTTGGAAAATAAATTCAAGTAAAAAAAACCTTTGGCACAAATCCGAGAGTGGATACTTATTAAACCTTGCTGATCTGGTTCTCAAGGTAGTACTGGGGGTCAATAGGAATGTTGTTCTCAAGCACATATATGGGATCCTCTGACTTCTCATAAGCCTGAAATTAGTGCATCACTTGAATACATAAATCAATGAATATGAATATACATGCTAACTATCTACTGCACTTGGGCGATAACGAATTGAATTACCTTGGCACCTTTTGCAGCTTTAATTATGACATATGGAACACGGTCTCCAACATTGGGGGCAGTTGCAGCATCACGCTGTTCACAAAGAACATGATGGTAGATCAAGCCACTAGATCAAATCACATTTTAAGTTAAAGCAGAATAAAGAAACAGAACAAATAAAGAAAGCATGCTGCAATGCGAGAAACTTTAACTAGAGCTCTTCTATATCATCAATGGTTCAATCTTTCTCCTATATTCCTTTACCTAAAAACATTTTGGTACAACACAAACTCCATGATGTTAAAATATCAACTCATCTTGTTAGTTGTTGTATTGAGTTGTTTATATTAGATACAAGTTCTTGAATAACAGTCAGAGAGAATCCCCATAGATCGAGCTAGATGCAACAATTTTGAATAACTTGTGGTATACCAAAGTCTTCTTTTTCTCAATGTTATTCCTTAATTTTGACACATTTGGATACAAGTAACGTGCCATTGTATATGTTATTATTCATGTTACCTAAAACACTAAAAAGTTGTGGTTAAGAAACAGAAGGAAAGAGAAAATAAGAAAAAAAATAAAACTCATACAGTATCATATTTTAGGCCATGCTCTATAGTTACAAGTTAATTTACAAAATGACATATTTCTCTATTTCAGTTTTTTTTTGGGGAAATTTGTGAATATTTGAAAAACTAACACAATAAGATAATAAACAAACTGTTGTAATATATGCTAGTAGCCCAACATATAGTATTAAGATCCCCTCCTTTGCAACATATTCCTTTTTATTTATCATGGATAGTAAATTACATGTTCAATGCTTGTGTATCATGTTGTTTGAACTTTGAAGAACTGCTTTTGTTTTCTAACCAATTTAGTGAGACTGTGGTATCCATTCCTCGTGTCATGCATGATTCATTCAATTTGTCTCCAGTAACAGCACTACATCATGCATGATGTGCACAAGTTCGTTCCTAATTTTTTCTCCAACAATTCACACCAAACGTGTCCATTATAGTTGCACTTGTGTCACATGCGACAAGCACACTATATTCACACTAGTTGCCACCAAAAATCTTCCAAATCTTTATGTAGCATCATCATGGCAATTGCCACCATGTTGACATTTTTGCTCAATACATGTCCATCAACTTTAGTTCTACCCATTCCTTTCCTATAACACACAGAGGTGGTAAACATTCATTACTCTGAAATGGGAACTAAAAGATTGGGTCCTAGAATTAGGTATCACATGTTCAGTAACTTTATACCTAATCGTGAATCTTTCGAAGTTAAGGAGACTGCTGCACCAAATAACACGCTGACCTATTTGTCACTATTGTCTATTTTGCGCTCGGAAAAGACCAAAACAAATATGGAAATAGGGGATGGAGGTGTGGCATACCTTTCTCATTCGCTCAGCAAGTTCAACATGTGCAGCCTTCACAGCATAATCATCACCTGTTTTTGTCAAACCCTGTTATGTGAGAAAGACGAGCAAATTAGATAAAAATGCGGCCAACCTGCATTCCAAGAAATTAGGCAGAACCCAAACAATAGAATAGGCATCATCCAGATTTCATTCAAATTCTGAAAGACGAAAAACAGCTTTATAACAGTGATCCAAGAAATAACTCACACCTTTGTTATAACCAAAAGAGACAAGTCCATGCGGTTCATCAGAAGATCAGATATGGTGTTCTTAACATATTGAACAGCACCAGGAACATCTCGGTCAATTAATAATTTGTTAAGGCATTCAGTCACCAGATTTTTTACTAACAAACAGTTGTCTCTTCTGACTGTTTCAATGCCTGTTACATCAAAAGAAAAGAAGATTAGAGAGGTTTACCACATGAAGTAACTCTTGTGCAGTACTGAAATAACTCTTACCTTTAGTATCCATTTTGTCGAACTTATCAGGATTTGTCCAATACAATCCAGCATATCTTTTCTTGCTAATTAATAGATATGGATAATAAACCTTCTCGAACTCTAGTTTGATGGGCTTCAAACACAAATATTAGACAAACCTCCACATTAACAAACTTGAATAACTTAATTAAAACTTAAACAAGTTGAATGATATAATATTTGATTAAATAAAAATTACGCAAAGAATCAAGCTACAGCTAGGTTGATATGGAAACAAAATGATGACAGCTAAAAGTACTTTGAACATGAATCCCAAGATCAGAAATATAAGCATCTGCAAAACCAGCATTATGAATCGGTAAATAAGGTAACTAAATTAACCAACTTATTCATCCACATAAACAACAATGTAAAAGTTAGATTTGCACAGATGACAACCCCCTAAATGCGCAATTAATTCATTAGGAAAAAAATCAGGTGATAATCCTGTAAAAACCACCAGAAAACCTCAATCTGCTATCAAACTCGACCAATGAGATGGACAAGTAAAAAAGAATGGTAATTAAGTGGGAAACATAAAATACCTCTACAAGTCCACTCAAAACAGTGGTAGATTGGAATAGATAGAAAACCCAAATAGTTTAACCAGTAAATTCCATAAAACACTTGAATAAATACCTTCGTGAAAGTTCTGCTGATATAATCGGCTGCCTCCCTTCCCAGTTTCATTGCAGCTTCTACACTTGGCACACCGAATTGTACCATGACAGAATCAGTGTCTCCATAAACAACCTAGCACAGAATATAATTTATCAATAGTGACTAATCATTAAAAAAAAATTTCTCAAATTCAGAGACCAATTGCAGACATATACACACATACTTATGGCAGTGTCTTTGCATTGTGGCCATCACTACTGTGTTCCAAATTGATTAATACTACAATTCAGTACAAAATATTTTCACCAGTGTATGCTTGATGCTAAAAGTTTCCGAAGCAATTATCGGTCGCCGACCACCAATTTCTTCCTTCTACCATTTTTAGTGTGCTTGGAGTATCTTCTTAAAAAATATTGTGTGTGTGGTTTTTTTTTTTTTGAGG
>BQKN01000692.1:106400-185777 GCA_022839385.1 Asparagus kiusianus | reverse complement strand
GCAAACACAGTTTATGTACAAAGTCAAACTTCAATATGATATGATAAGGATTAATTGTTAAGATATAGCCATTTCCCTTCCCCCTTATGTGGACAATTCCATCTCATTGGATCCTATTGCATTTCTCATGTTTGCAGTTCATCTGATTTTATTACAAACTTTTCCACAGAAAATAATAAGAAGAATTATTTTCTTACGATGTCTTTATCAATGAAAGATATAATCTATGAGCATGATTAAAACAATTTTTTCATTTTTTATTAGAGACTCGATGCACCTAAACCAAAATGGTATCTGTTAAGTAAACCTTAACACACTTCTGATGTCCCAAATTACTACAGGGTGCCAAATCCTAGATGATGTATTATTAACTTAATAATACGCTCTTTCGAAACAAGTAAAAGTGAAAATATACTTTTAGAGGGCATAAACCATAGTTTCAAAGATTCTAACCTACCTCTAAAAAAATATACTCATAATTTGAGCTTTTTTTAACCTCAAAAGATATAGATTTCATTGATATTAAAAAGCTTCATGATACCTCCCCGAAACTTTGGGAGCAGGTACATCATGAAGTGACACATCCCTCACTGAACAAAAGTATGCATAACGCAAAACTATCACAAAAGATTTTTTGAGCTATACACATGGAGCTCCTGAAGAAACAAAATAAACCAAAAGACCAAACTCGTGGTAGCTTCATTCTCCCAATGATACATATCCAGTAGTAACACCAACCTATAAATGGAGCATTCAATCCCAAAAAAACCATGACCAAAGAGCACATACTATTCCCGAAACCACCAGCAAGCTTCATAAATGGGCATGCAAGAACCAAGGTAAGATCGAAACCAAATCCTCAACGCCATGTCCAACTAGCACACATTATCGGACCCTGCAGAAATGGTGACCCATCTTATCGAGCCATAGAAGCTTTTTGAATCAAGATGGGTAACTCTTTTGGAGCAAAAAAATACTAAGTTTTGAGAAGGGTGTGACCCAGCTTGGAAAGAGCATCCGCTACAACATTTGATTCCCTTACACAATGACGAGCAGGGATATCTCCAAGTCGGTGATTCACGGACTTCCATAATCCAGTGAGCTACAATAGTGGGCACTCTTTTCCTATGCTCATGGCTAGGCTTTTAGAGTCAGTGTACGCAATTGAGGACTGCAATTGCAACTCTTCAATAAATTCAGCTCCAACATCTAATGCATGGATTTCCCCTTGAAAGCTAGTACCCATTCCTTTAGGCCCCGCAAATGCGCAAACGAGCTTCCCTTCATGGCATTATTTTAAATATCGGCCGATAATCGATATTATCGGCCGAGTTATCAGATTTTTGAGCTCTCCGCTACGATAAGTTGGTTTTGTGATCGGTTATTGTTTTGGGGAGATTATCGGCGAGTTATCGGCGTTATCGGTACTTATCGGCCGATAAGTAAGGCTAAACTATCGGGATTATCGGGATTATCGGCCAGGCATTTTGAGTTGAGTTGTTGAGTTTTTAAAACCCGACCCGACCCGTTTTGTTAATAATATGAAACTTAAAACCCGAAACTTTGTGAATCCGACCTTCAACCCCTAACTTCGTCTCTAGCAGCTGCTCCTTTTCTCGTAGGACGCTTCCTCCGTTATCTCCATCTCATGTTCTCTGCGCCTCTTCGTCGCTCGCCTTCGTAAACTTTAACCTTGAACTTCGTCGCTCGCCTACCCTCTGTCAATCATTTTTTTTCCAGAAACATGGTTATATACACATGTTGTGAGCTTTCCTTCTCTTGTAATTCCTTCACGCACGCACTTTCTCTTTTAAGTAATCAGTTATATAACTATTCTTTTATCATACTTTGTTTTTCTGTTTTTCCTGTAACAGTGACTTATATAAAAAATTAGTGAACAAACTGTACATACTTTGCTTTTCTGTTTTGGTGTGTTTATATTTCATTAAACATGGTTAGATTACATTTTTTAGTTGTTATATTATATATATACGCCATCCAATATATTGCTCCGATAAATACTACTTATCCCCGATATATCCCCGATTTCCGCTATCCAAATAAGGATTTTGGCCGTCTGATAAATCTCCGATAACCGATATTTAAAACCTTGTTTCATGGTATCGAATCACACCCCCAATGGTCATTTGGTTTTTACGACAAGATCCATCAACATTGAGAGCAAATGAATTGGCCTTTGGGGGGTCCAGGCACACAAAGAGATTCGTTTAGCCTTCGGGACCTTAGGGGTGATACCTAAAGTAAGCAAGGAGTCGATACCATACTTTGATGAATGCATCATAGGTTTGACAAGTTGGTCCATATGTTGCAAAGCATCAATGATAACGAACCTAGCATGCATATGATTTTTGATCATACCCCCATAGATAGTATTATTCATGAAACTCTAAATCTGGCAGTAGATGGCGATGCAAGCTAGCCTCCCCATAATGGAAAAATGGGACTTTCCTTTACAAGTCTGAAACCACCATTTGATTCTAGCGGTTATGGATTGTGAAGGAAAGTAGGGAACTGCAAATATGATGTTGAAATACCTCCATAGGGATTGGGCTAGCTCGCCCTCCACAAATAGATAGTTCCGACTTTTAGATTGATGGCTGCTGGAGCAAATGCATTTAGAAGCTAGGGATATACCACTCCTTTGTACCGCTTGTCCACTGGAAGGATGTTGAAGAGGATCCTCCAGCAGATAAGCTTGGTCGAGGTAGGCATGGGGGTGGCCCAAATACCCTCTAGAATATGCATATGAGGATGGTGATCACAGATGGAGTTCCATGCAGATTTGGTGGAGAATGACCCTGTGATTTCAGGGGCCCAATGGCGTTTATCATCATCCTCATATAGCCTAGGAGCATAAGCATATAAGGACTGCATCACTTTATGGCCGAGACAGGGAAGTAAATCCTCGAATGACCAAGTACCGTTATGGTAGAAGTCCCTAAGTTTTAGCTGGATATCTCCATTGGGGTTGAGGAGATCCAGTCAAAACTCAAGGTGCCAACGATCATACCAGAAAAAAAACATTGCCTCTGCCAATGGACTATGAACATCGATCAGCAAATTCATGTCTTAGGACCAGAATATTTTTCCACTCCACTGAGCATCGTTGACGGCCCAACCAAGATATGAGACATGGCTGAATTTTGTACTTAGCTAACATAAATGAAGTCCAAATAGAAGATTGGTTACATAGTTGCCAGCATTGTTTGAGAATTAAAGCTTTTTTGACATCAAAGAGCTTGCGGAAACTCAAGCCCCCTTCATTGACACGGATGCACAAGTTATGTCAGCTGAGCCAATATTTTTTGTTGCCATACTCGGAGGAGCCTCAGAAGAAATTAGCGAGCAAACCCTCAATCATCTTGATAATAGATTTAGGGAATGCGGTAGATGAGAGAAGGTAAATGGGCATGCTACTGAGGACATGTTTAATGAGAATGATACGACCCGTACTACTCAATAGTTTGCAATGTCGCCCTAGCAGGCGAGCTTTGATTCTATCAATTAGGGGCAAGAAGGAGGCTATCTATCAAATAGGTCATTGGGAAAACACCTCTAGGGAACTTGAGTAGATTCGACCACCCTAGTGCGTGATCGAGAGGCTTTAGATTGAATGTAGTATCGGCTCTTAGCTAGGCTGAGAAGCTGGCTCGAGGATTGCATGTATTTGTCCAAAAAATCCAAGATGGATATGAAGGACTGACGGAAAGCATTGGCAAATATGATCAGGTCATCCGCAAATAGAAGATAGGTGGGGCAAGTGGCCATGGTAGTGGAGAAGTGGGCTGAACTGGGGATGAAGTGAGCAAAGCCCAAATATAAGGCTTCCTCTGCTATGATGAATAGACTCAGAGATAATGGGTTCCTTTGCCTTAGATCTCGAGAACTCTTAAAATAGCCCCTATAGGTGTCTTGAAAGACCACTGAATAATGGCAATTGCAAAGCTTTGATGAGCTCAACTCAGTCCATGGAAAAGCCAAACCGAATGAGGACTTCCCATAAGAAATCTCATTCAAGGTGATCATATGCTTTATGCATGTCTAGGTTGAGGATGATGTTGGGATGCTTGGCTTTTTTGTCAAGATCCCGACAAATCTCTTAGGCAAGACTCACATTATCAGATATACTCCGACCTTTCACAAAGGCCTCTTGATTGATTGGGGGAGATGATCATGGGAAGGACTGAGACAAGTCTCATGCAAATCGCCTTAGCAAAGATTTTGTATAAGATGGTACATAAGCTTATGGGACAGAAGTCATTGAAGCCGAGGACAAGTTGCTTCTTGGGAATGATGACAAAGACTGTGTGGGAGATGGCTTCAGGGAGGCGGGTTTCTGAGCCAGGAGGTCATTAGCTGCCG
The DNA here is from genome assembly GCA_022839385.1 of Asparagus kiusianus. Taxonomy (NCBI): domain Eukaryota; kingdom Viridiplantae; phylum Streptophyta; class Magnoliopsida; order Asparagales; family Asparagaceae; genus Asparagus; species Asparagus kiusianus. The sequence goes on along the minus strand of BQKN01000692.1, from coordinate 181,394 downwards.
CAAGGATAGAGGGCTCAATAATTTCCTAGGAGGAAGTGAAAAATGATACCGAGAATCCATCAATACTCGCAACACTGTCCACTAGGATAGAGAGGGCTGCATGATGAAGCTAGATCAAAAGGTCTCAATAGCATGAGGTTCATATCTGTGGAGATCTTGTTGGGGATGAGGTTGAGAAGATCAGTCTTGAGATGGTGGGGTTCGGAGGAGAAAAGTTTGGCAAAGAATGATACAGAAGCTTCATGAATGGCCTCTTGACCTTGGAGATTCTCTCCATCCGGTCCTGAAAGCTTACCAATGATAGCTTGAGACGATTTGCTACGAACAATGCCATGGAAGAATTTGAAATTAAAATCTCCTTCTCGAAGCCATTTGATATAGGATTTTTGCTTCCAGAAGATCTCCTCTCGGATAGAAGCTTCACTCCATTTGGATTTACAATTTTGAAGCTTCTTATAGGCATCCGAACACCAATGAGACTGAAGGGGTGTTTCGAGAGCATCAATCTCAGATTCCAGCTCCTTTTTGTGGGCAAAAATGTTCCCAAATGTGGTAGAGTTCCACTCTTTAAGGTGGTCTCAAGAGCTTGAGTTTGATGCAAAGGTTCTTAAGAGGGGGGTGGTAGTCATTAGCCCATTGTTGTTAGACTACATTGAGGAAGGAGTTGTGTCGAGACCACATGTGTTGGCACCACCAAAGCCTCGGACCGGAATGAGAATTAAGACACCATGAAAGGATGATGGGAGAATAATCAGAGGAGCAATGAAGGGCTTGAGCTGATAGCCCCCTGCAAGGAGGAGGTCCGATGATTGAAGAACTCTATCAAGGACTTCCCAAGTATGCCTCAGGTCTTCCTGGTTGTTACACCAGGTGAACTTGTTCCCAATGGTAACAATAAGAGCCATATGGCAATCATTGATGCAATTATTGAAGTCCTCCATAGCTCTTGATTTAGGGAGAGCTCCACCAATATTATCTTGGATAGAGGTAATTGTGTTGAAGTCTTTCCCCATATCCATGGTCTGTTGAATTGGGAGTGAATGGACCGAAGGTGGTCCCAGAGTTCTCTCCTGAGTTAGACCGTGTGTTTACCGTACACGGCCGATAACATGAAGGATAAATCAACCGAGGACACATAGATAGTAATGCATTGAACTTCTCTGTGAATGATGCTGACTTGGGTGGATTGCCTCCACAAAATCTAAATTTTGCCACTTGGATCCTCATTCGAGGTCCAGTTGGAAGACTCACAAAAGAAGTGGAATTTTCTGATGTACTTGGAAGTACCATGGGCTCAATGATAATGAAGAGAGACGGATTTTGTTCTGCTATAAGTTGGCGACAGTATCCAAAAGTGTCAGGGTTGGCTATACCCCTGACATTCTAATCACCTTATGATTAATCATGAGGTGGATGGATTAGGATCCTTTCGGATCATAAGTTAGAATTGGAGTGGTTGATCCGGATATCTCTTGCTCTTTTTGGAACTTTGAGGCACCTGGGAGGGGAGATCATCGGTATTGTGGCCTTGAAGAGGTGAGGGCTCATATGGGGGTTCCTCCCCCTCAGAGTCATAAGAAGTGGATTGAAATGCATTTGCGGGGTTTTGTGCATCTTGGACGATAGCTGATAGGGAGTTGGGTTGGGAGTCCGTGGCTATGGAGGAGCCCGAATCCGAGCTAGCCTGAACTTGGACTGAATGAGGTGGATTGTGCTCAAGATTGAGGATGGAGCCTTCCGCGGCGCTGTGGGGTTGGGTATTAGGAGTGGAGGATTGTGTTGTTAAGGACTTGAGGCGAGCTTGCTCGATGATGGCCACTTGACGGTTCACCGCATCCCAAAAGGCTTGGTTAGCTTCCACATTGGGTTGGACTTGAGGGGGTGGCAGCTGAAATGCAACGGATTTGCGCTTATGCTTGTTGTTGGTGCGAGTAGGGGGAGCTAAAGTTGATTTATAGGTTGTATTAGGTTGAAACTCAGTGGAGACCTGGTCCAATACGGGAGAGGTGATGGTTTGATTGGTTTGTGGAGGAATGGAAGTAGCATGTTGATGAAGATTCTCAGTATCATGGGAGTCAGGGGTGCTGATTGTGGATTTTTTGGCTTTCAGAAGGGGTCAAAATGGGATGGAGGGAGGGTGTTAGCGAAAGAATGGAAACGGGGTTGTTGGTGGGGTTCTGGCTATGTGTTGTGGCCGAGAATTGGCCTGCGGTATTTTGACGAACATGTGGCGTGCTCCTATTCATCACTGATGGCTGACCCTCCTCTTAGAGCTTGGGGTTGTCCAAGTGATTCTTGGAGCACTCTACAGATGTGTGGCCTTGGATATGGCACTCATTACAGTACTTTGGCAACTTTTCATACACAATGGGTTGCTTAAACCCTTCAAAAAGGCCTACCCAAATAGATTGGGGCGGAGGCTTCCTAAGATCAATTTCAACACAAATTCTCGCTATACTAGGACGAGCGAGGGTGGCCGTAGCCTTGTCAAGGAAAAGAAATCGGCCAATTTTGTTGGCCACTGCTTCTAAGAACTCCAGGATGAAACATTGAAGAGAAAGCCTCGGAAGAGAGATCCAGACAGGGGCAATGCATGAGTCCTCCTTCACATGACATAGATTGTGCCACCTGAAGATTTTGTAGGGGAATGTGATGAGCAGTGTTATCGAGGCGCAAGGCGTAATATGGGGCGCAAAGGATCCTTACGCGCACCATGCGTAAGGTACACAATGATGCGTGCGTCTCACTGAATTGAGGCGCATAACTCAAACTAATATTTTCTAACATAAGACAAAGAAGCATATAAGCAACATGTTTATAAATTATCACATAAAAAGACTAAGAAATATAATTTCACCTACTATATCACGAAAGAGTCTTAATTAGCATGCATAACATAGAGAAGTTCATAAATTTTCACAAATCACAATACAAGATAATATTCAACATGAGCAAAAGTCTACGAAACAAAATAAGCAAGTAGCAAAATAACAGTGTCTAATCATCCTCATCATCATTGTCATCCAACTAAAGTGGAATTTCCTCACCCTCAAAGAGTCTAATATGAAAAAAGAAACAGTCACTTACATGATGTAAATATGTAATCATATAAATTATTTTGAAAAAGAAAAAAAGAAGAAAACAAAAAAAGAGAAAAACTAAAAGAAAAAAAACTAACCTAATTTTGCTTCGACGGTGGCCGACATGTTGGGATTGGGGAGTGAGAACAGTGAGAGAGTTTGAGGAGCAGCCACTGTGAGAGGAGAGAAAGATGAAAGATAGCTTGAAACCCTAAAACATAAAGGTTAAATAAAATATGCGGGTACCGCACCCGAAACCCAGTTCTGTTCACATAACCCAACTCACTGCGCACTATCGACTGGGACGCAGTGAGTCGGTGCACCCGACGCAGGCGCCGAGCACACACGAGACACGTCAGGCGCGCACCTCACGTGCCTGCAGCGTCCCATCTCTGGTTAGGGGCGCATTTGCTGCAGGCCGCAGCGCCTGGCGCCAGGCACACGTGCCTCAATAACACTGGTGATGAGAATCATGGATGGCCGAGTTAGGACCTTCAACAAGTCTTTATCATCTTGAAATCTAAGTAAGAAGGCTCTTGATGTGAGAGGGCTAATGGAGAACGGATGCTCTATGCCCCAAGACGAGATTTTCCTGTGGCTAGCTTCAAGCGAAGGGAGACCACTATGGAATTTCATGGCCAAGGCATTGGTATAAAGTTTCTCCACCTTGGGGAGACCTGAATTGACAAAAAAGAAGAAAGGGACCCCATCTCGAGAGCCACATATGGTATTCACTCATGTACGAGGGATTCTAGCAAATGATTCAACCTCACTAGCATGAGCTCGAACAAAACCAATGCCTCGCACGCTTCTCGACACTTGGCATATGAGAGTTGTTGTGGCTGAGGGGTTGCGCTCCTAAGGATCGCCGGACCAGGACAGGGGGTGGGAATGGATGCTGATAAAGGAGTAGGGCCCTGAGCAGGCAGCCTATGATCTGGATGGGGCTGAGGAAGATGGGTTGATTACAGGTCTGATCACTGACTGGCCAGAAGAGAAGGAAAGTAAGAGGAAGAGGGGGAAGGACCATGGACGGTCAGCAAGGGCTCATCTGGTGGCGGCTGCAGGTGGAATGATTGAGGGGACCTAAGGGAGGGTGATCGGTCTGAGGATGAAAGGCGAGCTGTTGTAGATCTGGGGATAGATGGGATGGTGGTCGGAGAAGGAGCTCTGGCCGGCTGCTACTCAGAATGGAGCGACTGCAGGTAGGATAGAGTTAGATCTAGAGGGAGGGAGGACGGATCTGAGGAGGTCAGGGAGGAAGAAAGAGGAACTCCATAAGATCTAGGGTTCTCTGAGGAATGGGCCTGGGCTAGAGTTACGACCGACGGGAGCCGTGTTGGCGGCAGCTGCAGGCGAGAGGACAGATCCGGAGGGAGGGAGGCCGGATCTGCAGATGTGAGAGGAAGAGCTGGATTAGATCTAGGGTTTTTGACATGAGAGGTTGAGTTTGAAGGCTGTGGAGGGGGTGAGGGCAATGTAACAGTAAGGAGATGAGTGGGGGGGCCTTCATGACCAAGTGGTTGTCGGAGCTGGAGATGAGTATGGGGGCCTTCATGGCCACGTGGCTGTCAGAGGAAGCTCCGACAGCCCTTTGTGGGGGGGGATCTGGGAGGGGGAGGAAGAATCGCTCCCCGGGAGAAAAGGATTATAATGTTGCAAATTATAAATTATAACTTATAATTTGAGCCTTTTTTTGTGCAACTGTTGGTTCCCTCTTAGCCAACTTATATTTTACAAAATTTATCATTTCAGTTGGGGAATAATCAGGGTCCAACCCAATGTTAATGGGCTTTAAACAGAGGCTAGGAACCAATTTTAACCCAAAAGCTATAACTTCTAAGTATGGCCCCAACTCTTATTTTAAACTCATCACTTTTTTTATCCTATTCAAATGTGGGACTATACTCACATATTAATAATCTCAGCACCTCTCTCTTAATTTGTGAGTATAGTTCAATCTTCCCTAGATTCACTAACTTTTGCACCACTTCACTCGTGAGCTAACCAGACCATACATTCGGCACACAGCAAGAAACATCCGTAGGATTTTGCACCACTTCATTTATAGGCTAACCAGACTATTTCACTCCTATATGGATTCGTGAGTTAACTTGGTCTCTCCTAACCTTAGTCATTCTCCCGACACCTTCGGGCTTCATATGAACGATCATAACCTTAGCTCCGATACTATTTACTGGGGAGTAATCAGGGTCCAACCCCAGAGTTAATGGGCTTTAACAGAGGCTAGGAACCGATTTTAACCTAAAAACTATAGCTTCTAGCTATTCCTACACTTTTCGCAATCTTCACTAGCACATTTTATTCTTTGTTTTAGGAACTTTTTTCATTTTACAAACTCTTACTTGGTAAACTGTTACTAGAGATTCTCTTCAAAAAAAAAATTTGTAGCTTCCTTGATAGTTGATACCACTTAACATAATTTCTTTATCTATATACCTTATCACTTTATTCTTAGAAAGTATCAACATCTTACTTTCATAACTTCCTCCACCTAGTTCTTGGTTTCTTATTCACTCTGGTTCTTCTCCTAGATTTTGCAATACAAGTTTCCAATACTGAGAAGGTCCAGTAGAAGAAATGATAAATATCCAAATTGATCAGGCATGCTTGCAACCTTAATAAGTATATGATCTGGATTAGTGGTATAATCAGCCAGAATTCTATCAAGCATTCCACCTTTTGATTGCTCAAGAGCCCACTCAGTCTCGAAAGCTCAGTACACCCTATTGTTACCAAATTTTATTTGCATAAAGCAATGTTGCCAATATGAAGACTCGAAATAATAACAGTAACTGAATCTCGCTTTTACGTAAATAAACAAACATATAAAGCATTATTGAAAAAATCGTTGCATAACTCGTTATGTTGCGATATGTAACCTAACAGATCTTAAACGTTACGTAACCTTTTAAAATAACTCAGATACATCATAACTTTACGGCATTACCATGTAACATGCGTTATTTGAATGTAGCTTACATTATTTAAATTTAACCAACGTTATTCTCCATCATAACTCATGGTATTTCAATAGAGTTCATTATAGAGACCTGAGAGGATTTTCTTGAAGTTATTATTAAGTACTTTTGAATTGTTTGTCAAGCATCCATCGTCTTATTGGTGACAAATTTATGTGATTGTGAATTATGTGTGACTAATAAAACAAATGTGAAATAGCGAATGAGCCGTAATATTATATGATTGAATATTCTATAGTGGTACTTGTTAATGAATCTATAGAGCTTGTATTAAATTAAAAACTTATATGGAGATATTTTTGCATTTTTTAATTTTATTCCTAATTCTTAAAATTACTATGAACAATTATATATTTTTTAAGTTAAACAATAAGAAAATACATAAACTATTTATGCATTGTGCTTTAAGCTATTCAGAGGCCTTAATTTACACATCGTACACATTTCTTATGCCTTAAGAGTCTTTTCTTTGTTTTGTTTTTTTTTTTTTTTAACTTGAACTACATGTGCTTTTTGATTGTTTCTTAAGCATTTATGACATTTTTTGTTGAGAAATTTTGATGATATATTTGATAATTGTGATGTTATATTTAAAAATTACGATAATTCTATTTAACAAATCATTGCGAATATTTTTATTTTATTAAATATTTAAATCAACAATAAAACATGTAACCTACGTTATTCGTTATGTTATTTCGCGTTTTTTTTACGTTTAACCTTAACAGGAGGTGAAGCAATAAGTTATGTGCTATCGTTTTTTCAACATTGATGTACAGTTTACCTCTGCATTATGATCGTAGCCACCAGTTGTCGTAAATCTCTCTTCCACGAGTTTCTTTGTATGCTCAATCATCTGTCGACCTTGAACAAACCACACATAATAAAGTATTTATTATTTTTTTAAAGAATAAACGATTTAAATTTAACAATCTCCCAGGGCTTATCCCATAAATTAGAATTTTATCTTCAGAAGAATGTTTACCATAGCTTGTAACGCTCGATGATATCTCTAAGCAAGGTAATTGGCCAATTGAAGCTCCAGTGAAACCATAAACAGAGTTTGCACTTATCTGGAAAAATAACAGAAACGAAATCAAAGAAAATTATCAAATAAACTGAGTAGCATATCAGAAATTTACCTTCAAAGCGAGTTGGCGACCATCCAACACAGCCTTCTCAAGTGGATCTTTTGCCTCCTGAAACATGCAAAATGCTAAAAGTTTAATTGAACAATCAGTATGGCTTGAAAATTGTAGTCGATATCAGCATGCAGGAGTCCGGGAAACTATAGGGTAGTACGTGAACACCCTAAGATCTAAGTTTGAAAATAACACTTTTGATGAAAAACACCTTTAGATCTGCTTTCGCCCTTTTACGAGCAGCCAACAATTCCTCAAGAATTTCTGGTAGTATACCCTGAAATGAAAAATCAGTGGTGTAACAAAAAAGAACTCAGATCTCATTAAATCTACATAACAGAAGATATAGAAAGCCCAATACAACAGAATGTAAAACATATGGCAGGGACTGCATCCATGTGGAAAACTAAAATGGTTCACTAATAAAAGGCAATTTATTGCAGTGCCCCAAAACTTGAAACCACAACATCACTTCAGTATCAAATTACTATATCTCATACTCAAGCTCAAAGCACAAGACCCCCTTGCATTAACTAGACGCCTAGCCATAAAAGGCGGTTCGCTTCATCTAGCAAGATTTCTTCCCCCTTTGGCTCCGAGTCAGCTAGTTCAGCAAGTATATAGAAGGTCTTTTCTGGTGAAGGTTGAATCCAACATATGCAGGACAATAACAAGCAATAGACTATAACCAAAATTGGCCATTTAGACAATATCCAAGTAGACGATAATTTACCTTCTGTAAGTCTGATTTAACAAAAAGTTCCCCAGACGGAGTTTTGTTGACACTATCTGCTGGCAAGTTCAATTCCCGAGCATTAACCGGTGTCACCTTCAAAAAAGACCCAACATAAAAAGACAAGTAAAGATAAGCTAAGCACATAATTTATTTTGGATGCCAAAAAATAAAGAAAAATTTTACTCGCAATTCAGTATACCTGTAAACACTGAAGACACAACAGGAGTTTACTGTAAAAGGTCTTACCAATGTGCAATAGCACAGATTGTATGCCATCATTATGGACGGATATAAAGATGCGAAGTCCAAAGTTGCAATAGGCTTCTCATAAAATCCAGCCTTTGCCTCCAAAACCTGAAAGTCGAAGCCAAGTAGACGGAGACCATTTATTATATGCTCTGATGTTTACAAAAAAAGATAGTTATGGATTGGCAATGAGAAGAAATATAAAAGATAAGGACCAGTTCGCATCCAACAAAATATAGGCAACTGACCAGAATAGCTATCTTTATTAAATGCAACCAATTGGGTGTCAGAAAGTAAATAGCACATGTAAAAATATTGAGACAGACAGAAATTGAGACAAAGAAGTAAATACTAGACGAAACAAAAAGAAACCAATAAATCAAAATACATACTCATAAATATACAAGAACCAGAGAGTAACATCCTAAAAGAAAAACAATGGGAAATAACATCCTAAATGAAAAACAATGGGAATTCAACTATCCAATTGTGTAGAGAGTTTATTTATGAGTAATCCTAACATTTAGAAATTTGTGAGTAAGCCTTTCACATAACTCATAGTTCACACTTACAAGTTGGGTACTTTGTTAATTTAAATAACAACAAACTGCAAGTTCATCAATGGGAGAACTGAAAAGTCATTATGTTGAATACGTATTTGGTTATTTACATAACATTGCTAGAATCATTTTGACTTTTTGGATTCCAAATCAATTAACCAGGTCATACTGTATTGAGGTGGAAACATAAAAGTTATAATAGGACACATATGGGAATCTGAGGCGAACATCGTGCAAGGTAGATCAGTACAAGGAAAACCCCACGCTTAGCCCCCTACATAATAGCCTTAGGCCTTGACCTAATCAAGTGAAAAAGTTGAATAAAGTAAGCGACTACATTACATATACAACACATATACTTGCTCATTTTGATATTAAACCTAGCCAAAGGAAGTCACGTTAGATTTAATTAAAGCTTAAGTTGTGCTATTAGTACTTAGACCAGAAAATTAAAATGTGGATTGGTTAAAGCATGCTGATGGAACATACTGAACACTGACCCCCAGATAACCACTAAAGATGCTAAAATGTGATACCATCAGATCAAGGAGAAAATATTATTGCTAAAATGTAAAGGAACCATATTTATCATAACACAAGCAATAGAGCCATCACTACAATAGAAAGTACAGGGAATGTTAAACTCTAAAGTCATATCAATGAGAATGATAGGAATTGATAAGTTACCAGGCTTTGGTAATACTTACAGTTGCTCCCTCAAAAGTGTCTTGCCCAGATACCTGCCCTTTAAAATTAGGAATGACAAGATTCTTTTGTCTCGCTTTCCTAAGAAGTTGAGAAAGGACCTGAAAAGATAATCATGTCCACAGTTATAGACGATTTTTTTAAGCAGTGGTATTTGAAAGAAGGGGGAAAAACATCAGTAAGTGATACCTTAATGCTCTGCCCTCTTGAGAGCAGGAATGAGATAGGGACACCAGTGACTCGAGCCATCTCTACATAATTGTAAATGTACATTAACTTGTCTAAAAGCCGTTGTGGAAGATAAGCATCCTGCAGTTTCAAACAGAAAGAAAACTACTGTTAGAAAGATAAGACAATACGCATGCATGCGCGCCTAAGACGGCTTTTTCATTCTCTAGGCGTAACCGGCTTAGTTATGCCAGTGAAAATTTACTTTATTTACCCCTCCTTCAATAAAGTGGGGATAATTCTAGTCATTTAAGATGGCATGTCAACTAATTAACTCAATATATTATGTCAATTTCTCGTGAGATATTAGGTTGAAAAATTAATTAATGTACTCTCCCCACTTCCCAATACATTCCCCAATATCTCCTCTTCTTTTTACTTGACAAACATTTCATCTTTTCTTTTGGTTGCAAAAATGCAGAAACAGTCAGCATTTTCTCATCTAAAAATTAATCATATCATCTCTAATCTTCGAGAAATGATGGTTGAAGAGAAATGTCAATAATGATCAAGTGATTAAGCAAGTATTTTTATCTCTTTAGACCATCATTTACTGCCTGTTGAACCGGTGAACAATGTAATTTCAAAGAATTTGCTGTCATGACCATTCAAAGGCATTAGATGATTGCCAAATAATTGACAAAGGTTTGAAATCTTTTTGTCTCTTTCTTTAATCTGGCACTGTAAATTCAAGGTTGAAATAATTAACAAAGGCGAATTGTATTCAACCAAATAATTATTTCAATGAACCAAACTCAATCAGATAATTATTTTGATGAGCTGAACTCCATCTTGAATCTACAACGCCCAGGGTCAAATGATGGATCTTTACACAAATAAACAATTTGTATTGATTAAGATCATTAAAATTACTTTACTATCCTCTAATAACAGTTTAGCCACATTAGAAAACTTACTATTTCACGTTGACCAACATTACAATATTTGGTTCAGTTCATCGAAGAACAAGTCCCTTGCAATGGAGTTCTATGATGACATTAAAAGAGGACAATACACAAATTCATGGGGGGAAAAGAAGATTAAATGACATTGATTATTGAGGACATTGATTATTGAGTTAAAATCTCATGAGAAATTATATTAATATTTCATGAGAAATACAAGATATTAATTGAATGTCATGCTTTCTAAATGACAACAAGTGTCCTCTCTTTATCATTAAAAGAGGGGTAAACAAAGTAGTTTTCCACAGGGCATAACTAAGTTAGTTATGCCCAGGGAACAAAAAAGCCTTCCCCGCACGCGCTCGCGTCCACACATATATATAGATCACGTGCATTGCATGTTTTCCTCATAAAATAATTTTATATGTATTGCTTTAATACTGGGAAAGTAATAAATTAGATAGTTTTAGGGAAAAGTATGTCTTTAAGTTTGTTTTTATGCGAAGGAAAATTGTCCCAATGCTAAGCATTTCTTGTAACTTAATATTAATACTTAAAAATGATACTTTCAAAGGAAAATACATAGTATTCAAATCATATTCAAAAAATAAAGAATAAAGACATAGATTGAAATAGAAAGATTAATAAACTATTAATATTTAATAAAGTATTAGTTAACAATATTGATGCTTTATAAAATAAATTTTATTAATATTAAAATTAAGGCATATTCTTCAAAAATAATATTAGTTTTATAAAGTATATGATCAATATTAGTAGTTTCTTCAATATTGAGTTATTTCAATGTTTATGAATAACATTTATGAATTAGTTTTAAAATATTGGATTTTTTTAGTTTGATTTCCAAGCTGAGCATGGGGAGAATTATTGTTAGGTAAATCTATATTCTTGTCGCTATCAACTTATCTATTAATTAATTGTTTGTAGGAAAATTAGTGCTTGACTTGGGGAAATAATAAACATTAGTTGTTAAGCATTTGAAAGTATTTTGAAACGATGAGTAGTCTTTGAATGTGATTCTTGACATTGACTTGGACATGGGAATGTGAAATATGTGAGTGTGTGATATTGTAGAGTTTATGTTATGATGTGTTCAGATCAAAATGATGATAAAAATCTGTGTAAGAATTGGATTGTAAAACTAATATGCTTTAATGTGACTTTTTGTGAAGTTTTGTTTACTTAAAGTTGATGCGTGTAGCTGAAAAAATATAATGATCTTAATAGACATCTTTGCATAAGGGTTTTATCTGAGATAGTGTTCGATTTTAAACAGATAGTGGAAAAACATGATAAAATAATAAACCAAGATTGAATATTGTGGTTAAATTAGCAGTTCACCTTTGGCGCAATAAAGCTCCTCTATACACGACGTTTTTCTTATTATTTTATAATTTTAGGTTTTTTGGGGTCCATTTTATAATTTTAGCGTTTGTATTGGACCATTTGTAATTTTTTGGATTTAATGAAACTATTTTCTAATTTCCTGGATTTCATTGTGGCTGTTTCATTATTTCTGGAGTTTCTTAGACTTTTTATAATTTGGGATTTTATTAGATTGCTTTGTAAATTACTGGAATAACTACATTGTTTTGCAAATTTTTGTAATTTATAGGATTGTTTCCTAAATTTCTCGACTTAGTAGAATTGTTCAGCAACTATGGGAATTGCCAAAGGACTATATTGCAAATTTTGGAATTCTCAGGTTCTTTGGATTTTTTTCAAAATTTTGATGACCCTCACATTAATACAACTATTGGGATCATACTTTTCCTCAACGGTCACGATGTTGGAGCAAAACTTCAATGTAGCAGCGTCGCAGTATTTTGAAAACATTAGAACTGAATTGTTGGACGAAGTTTGTCATTTTAAAAATATATTAGACTAAATGAAATTGAGGATAATCAACTAGATAATTTAGGTTCAAAGTATATAATTCGAATATATGCTAATGATATGCATTAAGTTCATTCCTCAGTGAATATGCCCTTGCTGCCCCCCCCCCCCCCCCCGGCATCACAAAACGTAGTAAGAAAATCCCATTTCTCAGCCGTAAATCTGATAGAGTTGAGCATCGATACTAATGCACAATTGTTACACTGTCATACAACGTTCAAGGCTTAGGTGTTATTTGTCATACAAAGAAGAGAATGCTTTCATCGCATCATGCTTTCATCACATCATGATTGGAGCTGCATTATCACGCTGCCACAGCCCACAAAGCCGTCATCCTTGTCCTTGAAAATGGTGGAAAGCAGAACTGGAAGGAGTTTTCATTTGTTGGGAGGAGGTGCCAAGCAATAATGATGAAAGAGAGTGAAGAAAATGGATCAGAAGATTTAGAAGAGATTTTCTTTTTTATTTTGATGATAGAAAGCTTTGTAGATGAGGGAGATGGGAAAGTGGGGAATTTATAGCTGGATGAAAGCTTGCGTCTGTTATGAGATGAAGGAGGTGAATAGAGTGTCAAATTGCAAGATGGGGGAGGTGAAAGAATTAGTCTTATACTAAAGTTTAATTACTCTCATATAATAAGTACATGGTAACATTTTAGAAACGAATGAGATATATTTGGAATATGAATTAGTTTATATTAATCATGTAGATGTTATTGTACTAATACTATAATGACGAAGCGAATTCCTTGTTCATGTAGATCCTGATGGCCATTAATAATGAATTTATAGCATTTGTATAGGATATTATAGTGGCTGAAGTGAATGAGAATCTGAATGCAGTTTGAGGGCAAAATGATAATTTTAAATGCAATATGGAGGGAATTAATATTCATTGTCATGCACTTAATCTAAGAAATATTCAAGCTTCTTCATATAGTATAATCTCTAGAACACAATCAATTGAATATATATTTGTTAGCATTCATAATAATAATTTATATGTTATACTCTATAAACATATAAACATATTTATTTTCCATTTCATCTTATAATTTTTAAATACAATCTATATATTTATTATATTGTTTTTATACGGTTTGAAGGTATATTTAAACTATCTTCTTATTTCGCAGAATTAAATTATATAGTTTGAATAAAATATATTACATAATTTGTACATAGTCTAACATTAAGTTCTACAAAATGTGCACGCATATGATATGTGATACCGTTTGATCCCATGTAAAATTTACACCATGAAACTTGTTCCAATATATTTTCTTTGTCCAATAAATTTGAAATTTTCATTTTTGAAAAGATTCCACATGAATTTATTAGTCAATTGAATCTCAATCAAGATGCTCAAAATGTACATATGAACTCAAGTTTAATTGTTTGGCTAGAGCCACCATTGGGATTGTGATTGGCCAAATACACCATTGGAATTGCATGACCCAAAAGAATGAAGGTGACAAAGAAGAAAACATGGAGACCAGTAGAAATCATCTAAGGATCTGATTTTAGATGGTTCGAGTCTATGGGTTTTTGGAAGCAGGTACAATCTCTCAAGAGTACCAAGCTTACATAAGAGTGAAGTAGAAGGGACAAATGCGCTAATAGAAAATTGCTTCATAATGGAGAGATTTCATTTTATCTTTAGTTCTATGTACTTGCAATGTAAAGCAACTTCGTAGACAAATACACGGTTATAGAATAGTTCTTAATACATAGGCACCATCGATATAAGTTCTATGCAGGCATTCTATTAAAGAACAAATCAAAAACATGGATTACTCGGCCGATTACCCGGCTGAGTACTCGTGTGCAGATACAAAACAAAGCAAACATGTGAAAATCACTACACTATGCGGTCAATGTCTTCCTTATGCAAAAAATTACCCATTTTTGAATTTTTTTTAATGCTTAGGACAGATGTCTCATATTCCCTATGTGAATGCCTTTTCCTTATGCACTAATCCAAATGATTTCTAACTTTTTTAATTGAGTAAAACAACCATCTAACTCTCTTTATTTTTATCGTTGGTAACTATTAGAGGATCCCACAATCCACTATTAAACTATTAAGCCATCAATGGCCATGTCACACACATTTATCAGAGATCATCCTTGACCAAAAGTAACCAAAAAATAAACTATCAAGCTCTTATCTATACTCCAAAGAAAGGAAAAAAAAAACCTCTTATCTACTAGTGCTATCATATTACCTTAAAGTTGTGTCCTCCTTTCACATATTTATTTCATTAACATTCATAGTTGTTGATGCAGGTGAAGAGCTTTTTGTGCTTAAAGTTGTTATACTATTTGTTTAATAGCTTAAGTGGGTATTTAAACTACTTATATCATTGCTCAATTGCACGTTTATTAGTCTTTTTCTTGGTTTATTTTCTGTTTTACATGATTTTTATATGCTTTAATCTGATTCATCGGCGCATAATCCGATTAAATGCTACTCGCTCTCAGACTGCACGCATAACAAAACCGTGCTTTAGAACCTTGATGATGATGATAGAAGTGCTTCCTCATGGAAAGATTCCAATTGACATAATAGATGCTTTCGTTATTTGCACATGTTATGAAAAATAACTCCAGTCAAATACATCGTAGATAGAAAATTGTCCCAAGAAGTAGCACACATTTATTTAAGAAAAATACAAGAAGATGGATGACGTTATATAGTATAATAGTAGAGAAGCAAATGCTATAGTGTTTCTACTAGCTTGGAGACATGAACTGTTTATAATATTCTAATAGTAGAGAAGGAGGTTATGATGGTGGAAAGTTAAAGAGCGTTGGAGGATATAATTGGATGTTATAAAATGGAGATAGCGGTGCAAGTAAAGGTTAATGAGGAATGGTTATGAGAAAGTGAAGGCTAAGAGGTTAAAAAGATATAATTTTAATGAGAATTAGATATAAATATATAATCATCATAACATATACGCAAGTACAAATGTTATCATAAAGATTCATTAATAGATCATGTATATAGACTCTTGTATGTATGTGTTTTACCGTCCAGAAGCAAAATTACATTGATACCCATAAGATTACAAAAAAAACACTTTCACATTCCATGCATGCAAATTGAAGGGGTTTTTTTTTTGGGGGGGGGGGGAGTCTTTAACACCCATACACACACGCACGATCGCACACAACACGCACACACAGAGTTATGTACGTACGTACATACATAATTACATATATATATATGTATATAAGTAGTTCATGTGTATTAAATCACATCTAGTGGCATAGGATTAATTGAATTTTTGTCTCTAGGTAGTTCATGTGTAATACATCACATTGAATGGTGTGGATTTTTAATTTGGGGATCTAAATTTTAGATTCAGATTGATAGTATCCACATACTATTAATGTAGCCCAACTCAGCAGTAGTTTGCCTGTGTCTGTATTCAATATGATATACAGTTCTGCTTGCATTTCTATGTTTAACGTATAAATATTTATGTGGATTAGTATAAGCGTATGACCATATTAAGGTACTCAGCATACAGCAATTTACCATCTAACTCGACTGTTAGTCACTTGTAACTTGGATTTGGCTTGATGATTTAATGATACATTGAACACGTTCAAATGCATGAGCCATGACTGTCAATATAAAGCAACATAAGTAGTATTAGATGTTGTTTAATCATTTTAAGATTTAGGATATGCAGGACCCCTCCATTAAGTCTATGAATTCTAAATAATAAATATTATCATGATTTTGTTTATTGATCTAGAAAAAAGGAACTTTCAATCAAAGTGCTCATCATAAATGGATCACTTTATTGTTGTACAAAGGTCTGATATGAAGTTTCCCTGACATGGAAGGTAACTGTGGAAAACATCATGCCCACTCACGCATACACACCCTTGACTGTACGCAAAAATGCATGCACATGCAAACACAAATTACTAGATGCCAGCTAGAAGACTACGCACTAATGTACAAGATAACATAAAAGTATTACTAGTAATGAATTTCTGAATATAACCTAGGTTATAAACTCCACCAACAAACCCTAAATTGCTCGGGTCAGCTAAATGAATCCACTTTCCCCATTCCGCTCTGTCACAGTCATCCCCTAGCTAACATCCATCATGCTGTTCCCTTACTGCAACAACCCAGGTTCATTTTGTCTCTCATCGTCCTCCAAGTGCCATCAACTACTACCCATTTACATGTCGATAAAATTGATGCCCTCTGCACATGTAGTAACATCTTTTGCGATGTCTTCAATAAATCGACCTCTCAGCTAATGCTACCTCCTCACAAATGCATCTAGTTATTATCCTATTAAATTGTCTGCTAGCCATCTGAACATTATGACTTTGGCCGCATTTCTATGTTATAAAAGAATATGACAAAGAGTTAAATGAAGAAACAAATGACACCATTTGAATTTCACAGCACGAACATTTACATTAGTGCCTTAGAATTATACGCAGAGAATAAACAAATTGAGTGATATGAAAGTTGTCAATCACCTTCAAGCAGTACACAGCGAGGCGTCGTCTTGTCTCAGGACTTCCATTTTGAAGATCAGATATTATGGAATGGTGTACGTCCTCTTTCTGGTATCCAAAAACAAGCATCAGCAACAAATCCCATAGCCATGAAATACAGATGGATAAAATCAGATGGAAAAGGATGGGGATAACTTAAACACATCCAAGGAGCAAAAACACAATAGTGCGGATGGTACATTATTAAAATATAAAAATAAAAATAACACAAGCGAAATGGAATCAGAACAAAGTAAGCAAAATCAATGTGACAAAGCTGTAAGGAGATAAATGTCTTTATTAATCAGAATAAAAGGTGTAAAAAAAAGAAACTTAAAATAAGGGGTATGACGAGATCTACTGACCAGACGACAACCACAGAATATTGATAACCAAGAGAAATGTGCAAAATATATTGAATAATTATAAACTAACAGCAGATAGGTTGGTACTAACTGATACCAGAGATTGACAATGAAACCCAACCAGGGTTCACAGTGAAAGGCCTCACATGTTTCTTTCTGGTAATAAGCTATTAGTTTAGGCTAGTATTTTTAGACATACTAGATGCTTCAAGACTTGCAGAATAGAACTCGATGGCCAAAAACTACCTTTCAAGCCAATTGTAAGCTTCTTTGCATTAATGCTCCTTCAGTTTTATGTCCATTTAGAGAAGAAGCAACCAATGGTCAACATGATAGACCCCATGTACTATCGCCCAATTGCGGATAGACCACCTGTACTACCGCCCAATTGTGCATAGAACCCCAGTACTATCGCACATTTTGTGCGGATAGACCCCCTGAATGATTTGTCTTAATTTTAAAAAGACACAAAAAAGATTTGAGGGGGCGCAAAGACCCATGGTAGTTCTATTGGTGAGGATAGACCCCAATTACTTATTTGTCTTGACACTTGAATAAGTTTTTTTTTTTAAGTTCATTGAGGGGGTTAACCAGAACTTGGACAAGGAGTCCATCCACACAAATAGAATTACGTGGAGTTTGTCCGCAATTGGGCGATAGTAAATAGGGTCTATTCGCAATTAACCCAAAAAGTATCATCTTATATCTCAGTAACCTAACAACAAGCACCTAAATCGGGCCAATAACTCATACCACTAAGACCTTGCAATATTAATAGTAGTCATCAGCGTTTTGATTAGGCTCTTTGTAACACAAAGTTGCACTTCCCTATTGCAATCTTTCTCACATCCCATCATTTAGATCTAGAGTTTCCTAGTTTAGAGGGCCATAACTCCAAACTGGAGACACCTGCCTCCGAAAAAGGAAAGCCATGCGCTTAAGCTCTGTGATAGATGCCTCCCTATCTATCAGCCAGCACTGAAAGTTCCACTTTGCCTTGACTAACAATGTGGCACCACCACATAAAGAATTGACATCAAGTTGGAGAACAATTGAAAAACCTCTCAACAATCCCGAAATTTAGTTTGAGTCCAACCCCATTTAGATGGGGGGAATGGTTGTTGCCAATGTTTGTCATAGTACTAATATGCTAGCAAACTATAGAGATAATGTGACATTTAAAAGGGTTAATTGTGAATAGGCCCCCTGTAGTATTGCTCAGTTGCAGAAAGACCCACTTAATTCTTATTGTGTGGACAGGCCTCCTGAGTGAACTTAATCTTTACTTATAAAATAGTCAAAAAGGTTTGGGGAGGTGGATAGACCCCTTATAGTTGTATTGGTCAGGATAGACCTCCAGTTGCTATTTTTTTGACTCGTAAAAGGGTCGAAAAATTTCACTAAGTGGGTGTATTCGCACTTGGGCCAATATTACAAGGGTCTATCTACGCAAATAAAACTACAAGGGCTCTATTTGAAATTGGGCAATACTACCAAGGGGTCCATTCACAATTAACCCAACTTAAATTAGTATGAACCAGAAACAGTATCATACCTAAGCTACGAAACAGAAGCTAGTTGGTCCAATTGAACTAGATGGTCGACAAAGGACACATAACATATAATATGTTAGGGTGAGATAGTACAGAGAAATAATAATTAAAACTTGGAAACGTTTAGGAAGCTATAAGCAATAGAAATTAAATAGCATATTAGTTTTATTTTCAAAGGTAAGTGGCTCCTAGAAGAAAGTTCAGCTCCCATGCAACTTACTGGTAGAATTGGTCCCAAATCTGTGTTATTCCAATTTATTGCAATAATCAGCCTAGAAAATAATAATAACAAAATTAGTATGACACCAGAAAATGCCAATACATACTTATTGTGCTTACTTTTCGTCATTGAATCTACTCTTTCTTTCTAATTTCCATAATAAATCTGAAATAGTGCAGACGTTTTGAGCTCTTCAGATTACTGCTTTACACTCGTCAAAAATCTATAACACTATCTAAGAGATCCACGCTTTTTATATCAACAGTTTTATGTTCACTGAATACTTTGATTATGGGCATCCATTGCTTTTGCCGATGTACTTAAACCTTCACCATATGCAAGCCTACTGGTCCAACATATTGATATTTAAGCAGAACGTTTATTTTTTCATGGTTCATAAAACCAGGGGAAGTATTTTTCACCATCACCCTCAGGTAACTCCAACTCCTTACAAAACTATACCAATATTAATTTATTGGATAAAAAATGCCCAAATTTCCTCATCCAATCTGTTGGCTAATTTGTATCAGAATATAGTAATACACCTCAATCTTAATATCACCTAGTTTATCTATAAGCACAATGCAGAAATACATAATATACAGCTTGCAAATGTGGGAATTCTACAGAAAGAAAGAAAAGGATAAGTGCCGCTCACTGAATTAGACCCATTCCCACTTTTAAATAGTGCAAAATAACACTGGATATCTTCATGCTTAAGAAAGCTTATTTCCCTAAATATCAATTGCAGACTAAAACAGAATAGTGTATACAGCAAAAATACATGCAGTTTATAATGATTGGATGATACCAATGCTCCTAGAATGGAATAGAAAGAAAAAGGAAAAATATGTACAAAAAGATATCAATCTGTTTTAAGGGGAAAAAACTGAACGCAAACTTCCAGGAAGCACCATTACATCTAAGTTCTACCAAGCCATACAAAGAAACTCATGGTGAGCCCTCCCAGAGATATGAAACAGCTTGTAGAGAGGCCAATGTTAAGTGGAAATAACTAGAGACATTCGCAGAATTTAACAGGGACTAGTTTAATGATGATTATGAACAAGCAACAAAGGCTTATAGCAACTTTCGCTGATTTAAAAACCTACTGTGAACATTGGGCTGTCGATTTTTTGTTTATTCACATAAATAACTACCAGAGACTTGAATGTGTTTTTTCCCTAGAAAACATGATTTTTTTCAGAAACCTGTCATGTTACATGAAGAAAATAAAAACTCATGGTGATCCTAAGAACATCCAAAACTTCACGGTGGTTTGTTGAACCATGGATTTTTTTTTTTTACCACATGAAGTGAGAAGTTTGGCCCAAACATGCACCTAGTCAGATTGTTAGTCATATAGATACTTGCAGAATTTAACAGGGACTAGACTAATGATAAATCTGCACAAGCAACAGAGGCTTATAGCAATTTTCTGAGTTAAAAATCTATTGTGAACCTTGGGCTGGTTTAAATAAATACCATGATTTTTTAGTTTATTCACATAAAAACTACCAGAGACTTGAATATTTTCCTTAGAAAACAACATTGATTTTTCAGAAACCTGTCACGTTATGTGAACAAAAAAACTCATAGTGATCTTAAGAACAACCAAAACTTCATGGTGGCTTGTTGAACTATGCCTTTATTTTTTTTAACCACAGGAAGTGAGAAGTTCGACCCAAACATGCACCTAGGCGTATTCTTAGCATAAAGGCATTTACAGAATTTAACTTGAGACATTTACAGAACTTGACAGGGACTAGACTGATAATTCCGCAAAACCAATAAGGGCTTATTGCAATTTTTGCTGAATTAAAAATCAACAATGAACCTTGTGCTGGTTTAAAGAACTACGATGATTTTTTGTTTATTAACATAAAAACTACCAGAGACTTGAATTTTTTTTTTCAGAAAACAACATTGATTTTTCAGAAACCTGTCAAGTTATGTGAACAAAAAAACTAATGGTGATCTTAAGAACAACCAAAACTTTATGGTGGTTTGTTGAACTATGGCTTTATTTTTTTCACCATACGAAGTGAGAAGTTCGGCCCAGACAAGCTCTAGTCAGATTGTTAGTCATATAAACAGCCAATCATGAAAGTCCATCAATTCATCCCTAAAGCCTTCCCAGTTTTGATGTTCAACTCTGTAGCTGATCCCCTCTAAGGCAACAAGATGATGAAGGTGATGAATGATTTGAAACAAAAAAATTAGGAAACTTGTTTGAAATATGTACACCGGAATTCCTAATTCTTGCAAATGAAAGTACCAACAGAAACTGCACCCTTTTTAATTTGTCATCGAGATATGGACATACAATTGCAAATCAAATATGAAAAATTGTAAGCTGACCTGAATTGCAAAGAGGAAAAACTGCAGAAAGATCATGATTCAGATCTCCAATAATCCAAAACAATGAAGGATTATAAACACAAACGTTCACTGATAACCGGTTTTTCCCCCTTATTTTATGGAAACTCAGTATTAAGCATCACGGCAACAGAGAAAAAAATAGTATGGTGATTGTTGACTGACAGAAAGTAATTCAAGCATCAAAAAGAAGATAACATATTTCATAGTTGATTATGTGATAGATTACAATTAAAAACACATACTTAGTTACAAAAGAAACTTACTTGCTCTGAGAGGAAGTGTGCAGAGACAGAATTCAAAGAATATGAACTAAGCTTGTAATCCCTTTGCATAGCCTGTGCAAATACGGTACAAATAAGTACAGCAAATACTGGCATTGTGCCTAGATATGCAGGACATATTGGATCATGACCTGAAGCAGATCAAATTGGACCCTTCCCTCGATTGTCACTTCTTTGCTTTCCCGCACTCCATACTGCCTGCATGGAGGTGTCAAAAATAAATTTACCTCAAAAGACCGGCATGTCCAATGTTCAGTACGCCAAATTTCTCCTATCTTAAGAAGGAATTTAAAAGAAAGATAGAAAATAATGGATCTCCATAAGGAATTCACTCAACTGCGGCACATAAGCCCAAAAGCAGAACAAAATGCATACACAAAGTAATAAATCAATTAAATTCATCAACTGTAAAGTTGTCAACCACGCAAATTTAGCATCTGATAAAGATAAAGAACGTCTCATAAATATTGGATTCGGGTCTCTATTAAATTTTCAATTTTGTTGAAATTTGTGAAACAAATGCTAACTCATGCTGACGATGGAATATGACATGCAAAAACACTGTACACTTGCAGAGAAACAAAAGACAACAAAAAATATGCATCGTACATCAACTTCTACGTAAATCGATCTGACATCTGAAATCAAAATGTCAGACAAAAAATAATCGATCAGGGTGGGCAGATAGGAGAAGACGTGGCAGCAGTCAGTACAGGTAAGGAGGGCTATTTTTTATTTATTAAATTATTTTAATAAAGATATAACAGAATACTCCAAGTTTATTCCTTTACAGTCAGAATGGGGGTATAAATATTGAAGAAAGAATAAAATTGGGGGTCAAAGGAAAATTAAAAAATGCAATTTGGGGGTTGTGTATATAGAAAAACCATTAAATATAAATATACAATGATTTCAACAATACATCTGTCTCCTCCATATCACGTTAAAAGGTTCATTCTTCACATCTGGAAACAACACGACACAAAATAATAACATTAATAATAATAGTTCTGATATCTGGTATTAACACTACCTTGAGAGAACATAGAAAGAAACAGAGAAAGTGTATATACCATCAGAGACCTAAAGGCCTCTTATTCTGTGACCATAACAAAATGGGTGTGCTTAGAATTCAGTGACAGAAATCACCATTTTCCCTTAAAACTACAATAGCTTCAACAAGATGACAAAAGGATCAGATGAAAGAAAGATGTCTCTTTGGTAAACAGCAATGCATCATCAACTAAACAATACAAAAGGGCAAAACACCCTCTGTGTACGAAATAGAAGCATCACTATAGACCGCTTTGGTAGAAAATTACAAAACATGAAGATTGCAATGTGATTTTAAATTGATATTTTAACAAGAGGAGTCGGTTTCTAGTTATTGTTTCTGTGAGTAGATAGATAATACACAAGACAGAAACATATAGAGCATAAATATGGCAACCACTTCTTGTTGGACTCTTGATATGGAGACAATATGCCACGCAAAAGCTAACCTTGAGGAGAATGTTGTATCACGCATGCGAACCCGACTGTTTCTAACACGACCCAGGATAGGAAATTCAGCTATCTTGAGGGCTTCAGCTCTCTTCAAAATGAGACTCACAGTTAGCACAAATCAGTTAATTGCCATGTGAAACTTTCAAATAAACAGGAAGGTAGAGCACCTCCATGAGATATGGAAGATCAAATTTGCAGATATTGTATCCAATAATAATATCCGGATCTACCTTTTGAATGAAATCCTGCAGGATTACATTCAGTCAGTGAAAATTGCCTCTGAAAATTTAAAGAAGTGATCTCTTAAGGATAGTCCAAGAAAGAAAGCAACACACAAAAGGACAAACAAAATAGTAAGAATACAAACTATATAATCACTGAAAATTGGTGCTCTAATGATTTCCTCTCTAATGATTTCCTCCGATCGAAGTCAGAGATGAAAGGAAACCATGTGTCATTTTTCAACAGATTCCCTGAACGCCAATGACCAAACTGCTACTGCACAAACAATTATGAGGCCTTTTCCTTGCCAGATAATATCAACTCTGCACTACAACTTCCTATAAGGTCAAATGGACAGATAATTCATGGTTTTGAAATTTTATCAATGTTCCATATGCTTCTACTAATCCTGCCAATGTTATTTGCATGCTACCCATTGAAAAATCTCAGAAAATAACGGAAAAATATTTCATTAAAACTAAAACATCTAAAACAAGCTTTCAAATATAGTGGCATGGCTGTATGAATGTAAAACGAACTCTTCATTGTTCTACAGTGTTAATAAAAGGAAATTTTTGAAAAAGATATTTTGGTGTCATATTCAGGGAAAATCTCGTAAAAATTGGCAGAATTTGAGACTAAAACTTTCGGTTCTGTAAGACACTGGCAATTGCAGAGATCTTCATTCTTTTTGCATTCCCCGCAAATATAGTATATATCTCTTTTATATCCAGCAAAAGGCCTTCATTTCTTAGAACCAAGCGAAACGTTACCTGTCCAGGGTTAAGTTATATGACTTACATTGTTGACCACAACTCATCAGCTTAAGATATTGGGAAAAGGGGGACTGTCACGTGAGAGTAAGAAGCATAATGTTAAAAAAATGAAGTTGCTACAGTCCAAGAAAAGCATTGACCAAAAATATGCATGAGGAAAGTGACAATGAGCCGCTAATCACTAGCGACATCTTCATGGATTTTTCAAATTCTTGGTGATCCAGCTCCATGCTCCACCATCTGGAATCTGGACTTAGTAAGCATAATGATCATACTATCTTTACCAAATCAAGTCAGCAAGATGTCAAGGTAAATTAACATTATGAATCTTACACTAAATCATGTAGTAAGGTCTTAGAATAATCTCAAGAATCACAATTAATCTTAACTAACCTTGATTTAATGTAACGAAAATAAATGGTGCATCTTCTAAGGAAAACAGACTATATACGAGCATAGCAGATTCTCCCTTGCAATATATTTAAAATGTACTTTGTCATCTCCAAATTATTGATATTAAACCATTCTTTCATGATGCACAACTCACTGGCATTTTCAGGGACATTACTAAAAGTATTGAAATATTCATCTTGTAAAGACTCAGAGATATCCTTCTTCATCTAATCAATGGGCATAAATCAGAGCTGACATTATGAGTCTTTCACATAAATGATTTACTGTGTGTGGATGTGAAATAAAGGTCCCAGGGAAGTACTTGGAAAGAATTATTGCCCATCTAACAGCTTGCTTTCAAAAGAACTCTGTTAAGCTGAAGCTAAGGTGGTATAAGAACTTACCCTCCAAGCAAGCAAAACTTTTTTTTCTGTGTCAAATGACATCACATCAACGCCAACAATTGGAGAGCATGATTTAAGAGTCATCACATTGCGGATGAGAGGACAATCCTCTCCTTGTAGAGTGACTAAGTTGGCTATCTAGTTTGTTAAGAAATGAACATATGATAAGTTAGTGTAACATCTGAAACTTGAGGGGAAAAAGCCGCCAAATGACTGCAGTTCCCATATATTTTCAGTAAGTAAGAACCTGAATAACAGGATCATGAGTAGGCTCAGGGAAAAGTCCTTTACGACCAGCACACTCAATATCAAAACTTAATATGCGAAATGGAGCCATTTTAGAGTACTCTCCTTCTGGGACATGACTGACCAAGTCAGAATACCTGAGAATGGATTAAGGGAAAGAAATAACCAAGGACTAACATGCTTAAAAGAAACTTGAATCTCGTCCGTTTATTTTGTTGGAAAAGGATACAGACACTCTAGTTCTATTTGGCAATAGGACATACTCCTGGCTGTCTTCTTATACTTCCCTGCAGGGACTTCAATCCAATTACCACCAACAATGTTGCAATCAATCATGAAACGAAGTGCGAAAAGAATATTGCTTTCATATGTCATGAAACTCTTTAAACCAAGGCCTTCAATCTGTATGCCTCTTTCCAGAATGCCTGACAGAAAACCAGAGATTTAGAGTGAGAGTTCAACATAAGCAAGTACCAGAAGCATTAGTGGAAAACAATGACAGCAAAATCACATTACTGCAGCATGTTCCTTGTTTACATATAAACTTCAAGAGCGGTTTTGAAAAATATATGGAGGAAATAGCTCATCATAACATGCAGCGCATATTAATATTTCTTTTTAGTTCAAATATATACCGCCCAGTAAAGAATTGAGTGGAAACACGAATTTATTTAGTGCAGCTGGGCTTCCATAAATTCAAGTTAGAACATAAAACTTTCTTAGTTAGACGCTTTATGAAAAATCTTAGCATATTCATGCACAGGACAAAGTTTGATAAACAGACACAACACTTCTAACTCACACCAAATCATTTGACATAGTTACACATATGGAACATCTCCCATTCAAATTCATTTCATGCTCAGTATCAAGCTTTTTCACACAGAATAGTGCTTCTAGTAAGATTCAGTAGTCTGTGAAAAAGGAAATGCAGGTATCAACTTATTACTGGCCAAAATACTCTTAAATGCTAAGTCATTCAATGTATGTGCCAAAACATTTCAAGATAACTAAAAAGATCTTAGTGATCGATGACTTAGAAGTATATTCTGCCAACTCCTAAAGAGTTTTTTTTTTTTAATCATTGAAGATGACTTCTTTATTAAGTAACTAAAAGACTCACAGCATAAATCAGTAGCCTGCCACATGTTAAGTTCTTCATTTTGAGGGAGAATACTATCAGTATATAACATCACGATCAAATAGAATTTTCCATGAGAATTTAATTTTGGACAAATTTTCAAAATACCCCTTTAGAATTTATTTTCAAAAAACAACCCATTTGAAATTTATTTGCCATTTTCGACCCAATTTCAGCCACCTGGCTAAAACTGGGTCGAAAATGGCAAAGTTCGAAAACTTCACGGGATTTAAGATCTCATGAAGTTTAAGGACTAATTTGGCTTTGCTAATTAGAACGTCATATCTTCACGAGATTTCAAATCTTGTGAAGTTGCAGGTGCTACTACCAGAGAGCACGAGCTCTCTGGCAAATGGGCCTGCAACTTCACAGGATTTGAAATCATGTGAAGTTGCAGTGAGCCCCACTCACCCAAGTCAGTATTTATCTTTGCCCTCTCACATGATCTCATTTCACGTTCTCTCTCTCGCCCTCTGTACTCTCTCTTTGCTCCTTTACCCCCAAACCCTAGATCATCTCCCGCCGCCGCTGCTACTATCACCGGCTATCTTTGCTCCTGCCGTCGTCGCCACCGTCAACCTTTTTTAGGGCTGAAAAGCGCTAGAGTTCATCAGAGCTTATTGGATGTCAAATTTAGGGCATTGACAAAAACAACTGTCCAACGAGTCTTAGACGTTGATAATTTGGGGCTTGATTGTATGGAATATATCTTTATGGTTTTTGTAATATATAATCTTTTATTTTTAATCTTGAATATGTGACTATCATTGTGCATGTTCTATTCTTATTTTTCTTTTCTATGCTCTGTATTCTTTACTTAATATTGAATATTGAATACATATGATTAAATCATTCAACTGAAAAATCGAACATATTGTATTTTAAATGCAGAGAGATCCATTATAGATACGGGTTCGATGTAGCCCGACATATTATACCTTCAGATAGATCATCGTTCTCACAAGATTGGCTTAGGACAGGTAAAAATATTATGTATATATTTCTTATTTTTAGCACTAGTTTCAATTTTTGTATTCTAAAAGACTTTCTCAATTTTGATTAATGTGCAGCCCATAGTAGAAATCAACATAGTGGACCATTCTCAGAATCACTCGGGCTGGGAGATGGAGGATAATCGTGTACTATAGTTAGTAGCTCAGGTCGGGTTTTGGAAGTGTTCATCGATGAGATATATTAGGCTTGACTGGGCCCTTATCGGTGCTCTGATTGAGAGGTGAAGACCGGAGATGAACACCTTTCATATGCATATAAGGAAGTGTATCATTACACTTCAGGACGTAGCCGTCATACTTGGGCTACGTATTGATGGCCCTATTATTACGGGGCACCGATGACCATAATTGGGTCGAAGTGTGTGAGAAGCTTATTGGGCAGGTTCCTGATTTAAGGAATGGTGCAATGAAGCTATTGTGGCTTTGATCGATGTTTATGACAAATATAACGGTTGATGCCACAAATGAGACGATCCAGTATTATACTCGTGCTTACATATTACACATGATAGAGTGTATGTTATTTCCTGATGTGAACAAAAATCTTATACATGCACGATGGCTGTCACTACTTAAGGATTTTGATGTATGCGGCATTCTATCATGAGATAGTACGGTCTTGGGGTATCTTTATACAAAACTAGGTAGGGTCTCCTTGATGCAGAATAAAGAATTCAAGAGGTGCATGACATTACTACAGGTTCGCTCGTGGGAACACATTCATATTTGACGACCTACTTTGCATATACACCGCGATCTATAGGGTTAGTTTCTTTTGGGATGCAAGTATAATTATGCGTGAATTTAAAATTATTTATCTCGTCTAAAATATAAATATCGAATTTGTTCTCATATATTCTTTATGTCAAATAAGTATATTATGAAGCACTCTAAATACAAAACCGCGACTAGACATATAGAGTTTTACAGAAATGAGCTTGATGGCCTCCACCAATAGATAAATATAAAACTCAATTCATTATTTATATTTTAATTTTTTTGTAGATACTGATAAAAAAATTTGAAATTTTAGTTCAAGTGGACGCCCTATTCTCCGGCAGATCTCGATATATATACCCTTGCATCTATCTATAGAGATAGCGCTACTTTGTGGAGAGCCAGAGTCTCGTTGATATGTAGGAGATTGTAGAGATGCATGTCTCAGATCATGTGTTATGACAATTTTTTTTAGCATGTGTCGAATCCTGTTGAGCAAATCGATCGCAGGCGACGAATGGCATCGCATCATACGGATTGGGCCATATTCCGTGCGACCTACATAGACAGGTGGAATAATATGTAAAATTTCATACAGAATGAGAGAGTTCTAGCAGATGATTACACCGTGTATATGCGTTGGTATTGAAATATCACGCGCAGATGGATAGGATGCGACCCACAACCAGCAGCTGGATGCGTACCATGCTCACCGTTAGATAATTACATCCCTAGTGCCATGATCGAGAGGGATTATGTAAATTTTTAAACTAAATTAAAATGATAATTCTTTTTTGTGATAATATTATTTGATAAATTGTGTATGTATTGATTAAATCGTAGATTCATGTTTTTGATGAGATTGATGCTGATATAAATGAGCATATTAATGAGATTCAAGATCCAACAGTGTTAGGGATCTTCAATAGGATCAGTCAGATAATAGCAAATGTGTTCCATAAAAATCATGTCGACAAGTTTGAAGGACGTGAGAACAGGTCATGCCAATTTGGTAAAGTGCACACACGAAGACGTAAAATAGGTCAAAGGGTGGCGCGTGATGGAGCCGACACTTCTCCTAGTGCGGCGCGTGCTGATGGAGCCGAGACTTCTCAACTTCATACACAACCAGATACTCAAATCATCGAGGCACACCAGCATGGACAGAGAGGGTGGGGAAGGGGGAAGAGTCAAGGGAAGGGGTAAGAAAGGGAGAGAAAGGAGGGGAGGATTTTTAGGATGTATGTAAAATTTACAGTATGATTATGAATTTTAAGAATATATATGGTTAGATTATTAAAATTTGTTGCTTGTGTGAATCGATTTTTGTTTATATATATGATTTTCGTATGTATTGTTTTGATTTATGGTTGAATTTTATGTATATTGTTGTAATTCAATATATATGCGGCAATTTTGATGTTTATGGTTGGATTGTCATGTATATTGTTGTGAATGAGGCGAAAATTTCATTGTATACAACAGGTTTTGGATTATGTGAAATTTTCAGGCTCATTAGGTGGATGAAATTTACAGGCTCATTAGGTGGAACACGCACACAGTCTGTGTGTTTTGGGTGACCTACTGATACGGGTGTATCTTCTCTTCGGAACTTAGTGATCCTCATGGAAGCTTGAGGATAACTGATTCTCATGGTAGCTTGAGAATAAAGGTGTAAAACAACACAGTGAAACGCAGGTTGAAGCGTGAAATGAGACGACAAATCGAAGCATCCAGTTTTTAGCCCATGAGTCGACTCATAACAGTCATGAGTCAACTCATCAGGTTGAGTCGACTCATGCATGTCATGAGTCGACTCACGAAACTCGGTCGTTATCACCAGTCTCTGACGAGTCGACTCACCTCAGTCATGAGTCGACTCATTGCTAATTTTGTGTTTTGTTCAGTTTCGGACGAGTCGACTCATCTCAGTTGTGAGTCAACTCATCGAAGAATTCCTGGTTCGTTTAGGTTTCTCTTTGCACGAATTCCTGTTGGGTTTGGGTTTGGTTATTTACCACTTTGTCATCCATGTTGTTACACTTATATAAGGGATTGTTTAGGGTTTCTAATCAATCAGAGGTAATCAAAGTGAGATTCTAATCAAGAGAGATTAGGATTTAGAGAGAATTAAGAGCTTGTTCTCGATTATAGTGAGATTGTGATAGAGGGATTGTAATTTTTTCATACTCATAATCTAAAAGGTATTTTCCTTCGCCACATACTGAATTATTCTTGTGTTTCTGTCATCCTCTTCTCAACTCACATTTGATAATTCCGCAATCAAAGGTGCTCGCACGGCGACTCGTATCAAGTTAATATCAAAACGATCAGATCCGATAAAGGGGGCAGCCTGTGTATGGTCCTGACTCGATCGCAATACAAGAAGCTAGGCGAGATCCTTATTTTATTGGAAAAAATCCAAAAATTAAGGAAGAAGAAGATGACTGAAGGAGACAGTTTAGCAAGGCTAGATGCATTGGAGAAGCAGATGGAGATAATGGGTTCGACCCTCGTGTAACTCGTCAATCTTGTCCAAAATAAAAGAAACAAGGAGGAATCTTCTTCAAAAGGCAAGAAGAAACTTATGGAGTTCGACGGAGAAGGCGAGGGGTCTGATTCAGATGAGAAGACCCGTATTGTTAAGTCTGTTTCACACCAAAGAGGTAAGGGTTCTTACCAGAATTTGAAGATAGACTTCAAAGTGAAGATTCCTGTTTATGGCGAGAGTGTCAACGTCGAGAGGCTTGATGATGGGATCAAGCCGATGGAGACCTATTTCACATTCTATGGATATTCATCCAAAGAGAAGCTCGTGTTCCCGATTTTAAAATTTTCGGGACATGCATTGACATGGTGAAAATCCTATTATAAGCAGGAGAAGAAGGCGGTGTCGTGAAATAAATTCAAGAAACTACTTAGGAAGCAATTCTATCCGGTAGGGTTCCTCGAAGAGCATTGGTACAAGTGGTACAGGTTGTGCCAACGGTTCAACCAGACCGTTCAAGAATACACCACGAAGTTCCAGCAACAGGCGATGATCCTCAACATTACGACAGAGAAATATTCTGTGTTTATAAAGTATATGACGGAATTGAGCGATTACATCCGGAAGGAGATGAAGTTATTCACGATCAAGACTATTACAGAGACGAGCGTGAAGGCTATTGTCATTGAGGGAAAACAGAAAAAAGACAACGAGACTAAGGGAGACTCCAAACAGACGGGAGGCGAGTCTAGTGATTCTAAATATAAGGAAGAGAAGAAGAGTGATCCAGGAAAAACAAAACTGATTTATAGTCACTGCGAGAAGACAGTGCATGTTATTGATCGGTGCTGGGAGAAGTATCCTCATCTCAAACCAAGAGGATTGAAGAAGAAAAAAAAGGCATATGTGATAGCTTAAGATCCGAAAGAAGTCCCGGGGATGACAGAACCCAACAGCAGTCTCAACCTTATGACGGGAAAACAGGCCACGAAAGAGGACGAAGACCCCCGAGAGCAGCTCTTTGTGCTGAAGTTACAAGTGAAGACCAGTTTGGTTGATGTCATAGTTAATCCGGACAGCAAAAAGAATTTGATATCTGAGGCCTTGATTCAGAAGCTGGATCTGAAAACGGTCAAGCATCCGAAGCCTTATCCATTGGGGTGGATTCAGAATGAGGAAAGACTGAGTGTAGTTGATCAATGCACTGTCAGATTTACGCTTCATGAGTCGTATATTGACGAGGTCACGTGCGACGTAGTTTCATTGGATGTTTGTCAGGTTATACTGGGTAATCCGTACTTATGAGATAGATATACGATCTATAAGAGACGAGCTCAGAAGTATACATTCACCAAAGACGGTGAAAAGTTCATATTTCGTTCGGCGTCTTTTCCGAGGGAGACAAGCTTGGGGGGGACGCGAGCGAAGAGGCTAGTGAATGCAAGCAAGAAGTTTGTCTCGCTGTGCATTAGACTTCCAGAAAAGACATCGAAAGATAATTGCATGTTGGAGCAGAAGACGACTACGACAAGGCAAGGAGTGAAAGAGTCGTTTCCAGTTGTACGTCACTATCAAGTTCCTAACAAGGCCAGGTGATGCAGAAAAGATAGAGGAGCTCGTGAGTTTTCTCAGCTGAAGTTCTAACTTAAACAGGACTTCAAATTCCTAAAGGGGGAACCCATGATACGGGTGTATTTTTTCTTCGGAACTTAGTGATCCTCATGAGAGCTTGAGGATAGCTGATTCTCATGATAGCTTAAAAATAGAGGTGTAAAACAGCACAGTGGAACGCAAGTTGAAGCGTGGAACGAGATGACAAATCAAAAAATCGAAACATCCAGTTTTTAACCCGTGAGTCGACACATAACAGTCATGAGTCAACTCATCAAGTTGAGTCAACTCATGCATGTCATGAGTCGACTCACGAAACCCAGCCGTTGTCACCAGTCTCTGACGAGTCGACTCATCTCAGTCATGAGTCGACTCATTGCTGGTTTTGTGTTTTGTCCAGTTTCGAACGAGTCGACTCATCTCAATCGTGAGTCGACTCATCGAAGGTTTCCTGGTTCGTTTGGGTTTCTCTTTACACGAATTTCTGTTGGGTTTGGGCTTGATTATTTATCACTTTGTCATTCACATTGTTACATCTATATAAGGGATTGTTTAGGGTTTCTAATCAATCAGATGTAATCAAAGTGAGATTCTAATCAAGAGAGATTAGGGTTTAAAGAGAATTGAGAACTTATTCTCGATTCTAGTGAGATTGTGAGAGAGAAATTGTAATCTTTTCATACTCATAATCTAGAGAGAGTATTTTTCTTCGTCACATACTAAATTATTCTTGTGTTTCTGTCATCCTCTTCTCAACCCACCTTTGATAATTCCGTGATCAAATGTGCTCGCACGACGACTCGTATCACCTGTAACTTCACGGGATTTCAAATCCCGTAAAATTGCAGGCTCATTTGCCAGAGAGCACGAGCTCTCTGAAAATAGCACTTGTAACTTCACGGGATTTGAAATCCCGTAAAGTTTCAACTTCACAAGATTTCAAATTCTGTGAAGATATGGCTTTCTCATTAGCAAGCTTAATTAGTCCTTAAGCTTCACGGGATTTTAAATCCCATAAAATTTTTGAACTTTATTTGATATTTTCGATCCAGTTTTAGCAAGGTGGCTGCAATTGGGTCGAAAATGGTAAATAAATTTCAAATATGTCGTTTTTTGAAAATAAATTCCTAAAGAGGTCTATTATGAAAATTTGTCCTTTAATTTTTGAACATTTGTGCTCGTTTGAAGCGCACTAAAAACGGGTAGACTAAAACATGAGGATGAAAAGAAAGAGAGAAAATAAAAAATGCTTATATTCGGCTATTTTACCTCGACAACTAGCAACCATTGTAGGCAAGGCCACAACAATCTTAAGAAATGGTTGCGACTGACGCTGCTGGTAATACATAATGCTCTTCTTCTGAACCAACTCGATCCGCCTGATGAACCTCGGCACATTACTATTCCTGTTGGATTCCCTCATTCTACCCTGATAACCGCGATATAAATTGAGCATAAAATACATTACAAGCCACAAAAAGTAACCTTGGAATTTACAATATTGACCTCTAGAGTTTGCTGGAATCTTGATATAGCATCTGGTCCCATCTCTGCAGGACAGCTAAAATAGAAATAGGGCTCGAATCCATGAACATGGCAACAGACACTGTGCCCTAAATTTCCAAAATTCAACAATTCATCAACCCAATATCAAGAAAAATCAAATCTTTACTAGAAGAAACACCAGTAAACCATTGGACCTTCTTTAGTCACGCCAAAGATCCTGAGAATCGCGGCGGGACCCGAAGAATTTGGAAGCAACTCCTTGTTGCTATCACCAATAATGTAATCGATCTCCAGTTGCTGAAAAACTACAGAATCAAAGAAAAATTAGCGAGTTTGGATCGAAACAAGGGGAATTTGAAGATAGGTACCTATGTTTTGAGAGAATTGCTGAGGAGGGAGAGAAGGGCGCTTCCATTTGGAGAGCCGAGAAGCTAGGGCTTCATCTCCAAGGAGAATCAAGGCCTCCTCGTCTTCTTCGTACTTGATTAGGGTTTCTTCTAAATACACGTCCTCGTCCATCATCTCGTCCTCGATGGGGTTAGGGCTTTGGCTGACGTTGCTGCCGCCGGCGTTGCTTGGCTGTAATCGCTTCGAGGGGTTCGCCGCCGCGGACAGCGGCGGGCCCCGACGCTTGCTGTTGTTTCCGCTCATGGCGATCTGAGGAGAGAGGATGAGAGAGGGAAAAAAGGAGGGAATTTTCCCGCCACTGGAGAGTGGGGTACGGATTTTATAGAGAGAAGGGATTTGGGTTTGGGCTTTTGGTTTTGATCGAGATTTGATGAACAAAGGTAGCGGGTTTACAGTTAAGGCCGTCCGAGTTAAACCGGTCCAAGTTCGGTTTTAAGCATATTTGTCCTTTATATGTCAATGTAATTCGTACTTATATTTCAACTAGATTTTTTGCACGAGCAATGTACGTGGTTAAATATTATGATTAGATGTTTTTGGTTTATTTTTTTACTAAAATTTGTTCCTCGGTTACTCTTTGATAATTTTTGCTCACTTTGATTAAATATTTTTTGGTTTATTTTCTTACTAAAATTTGTTCCTCGTTTACACTTTGATTATTTATTTATTTGATGTTTATTTAAATAGGCTGCACTCGGTTTAAATTTTTATGTTAATCAGGAGATAAATATAATCTAAAGCCAATTTAAATTTTTATTTTATTTGAATCGGCATGAAACCGAGCTTGACCTGAGAAAGTATACTGTTATGAAAGTGAAAACACTTGAAAAAATGGGCATTATAAAAGGAAGGTAAATAATAAAGCCAACGAGGCAAGATGATTGATTCAAAGTGGGCTAAAATGACAGAAAATATTTAATGAGAAAATCATGAACTGAAGATTAATGCTAACTCCAGTATACTTTTATATGATAAAAGCATCCACATATGCATATGAAAGCACTAAAAATAGTTAATGAAAATCCCTTCTAAATATTCCTAATTTTACTTAAAAAATAAAACTATTCTATAACAATTCAAAAAAAATTATCTTTTCTTGCTTCTTTTTTTTTGACTCGAGATCAATCATTCTTCATCTTTTTCTTTTTCCTGGGCAATTCTAGAATAGTATCTTCATCGTCTACATCGATTGTGATATGAGATTGAAGCATGTTATCTTTTATTGGGCTCATTCATCTTTTGTCTTCTCGTCTAAATTTACAAATAAGTTGAATATATTTCTTATATTCAACACAAACTTTTGACAATACAAACTTTGATTTTTTTCCTATTTTAATAAGAATAAATGTTAATTTCATATATATAAAAAATTTTATGCTTTTAATTTATTATTTAAATAAGGTTAGGAGCTACCTCTTTTACTCTGCAATGAATTCTTCTGTTGTGCACCCAATAAGAATTCATGATGTGTCATAATGTTACATTTGCTCTGCCTGTGTTATTTTTCATGAGGATCTGAACTAAATAAATTATAATTTTCATTATCAATTTTCTTTAGATTGTAATATTGATATTTAATTTTTGATATATTTAATTCATGAGGAATGAATATCAGTTAACTTTAGTACTACATCATCGGTGATTCTATAACATTTATAATCTGGACACTTATTATTAACATCTCTATCTACTTTCTTGTTGTAGCATTTGCAAACATAGAACCACTGCTTAACTCTATTATAAATGGTAGTTATCATTGCCTTAAATGTGCGATAGTGTGTCTGTATATTGGTAAATTATTCTTAGGTTTAATTGCAAGAATTTTAGAGTATGTTTTCTAAGATCATATCTCTTTCAAATGCTATAATGGTTGTATATATTAGTAATTTGAATTTCTGCTGCATTTATAAAGAGGCTTAATGGAGATGCTTTTGTCTTGGCAACTTACTCTAAAGTAGCATTGTATATTTACTTTAAAATGTAATATTTTTTCTTTACGATGTTATATGGATGTTTGCTTGGTTTACCTACTATTCTTTTAATTCTTCAGTAAGTTGTATCTTTGGATTAATATATGTTATTAACGCCATTTATGATGATATGCATATCTCCTCTATATATTTCAGATAGATATAAGGTAAAATTTATATTTAGTGGCCTTTAATAAGAAGTTTAGTAATCAAATACACTACATTCATATTTAGATATCTTGAATTCTAATAGTGCTATTACATCATTATCTTTGATCATGTCTTTAAGAATTGACCATTCGTTAGTATTCACACCACTAAATAAAGTCGCACGCAAGGTCGTGATACTATATAAGAAAAAGAAAAATGGCGATTTTATATTTACGCAGAGTCATGATATAGTAATTTTTCTTTTATCTTCCATGAAGATTGTTTCTTTAATAGGAACAAAGTTGTTCAATATATTCTTCAAGGGGTATTTAATCAGTGTTTCTTTGATAAATATAACTTATGTTAGTGTTAGTTGAAGTGATTCATTTACGTTCTGAATTCCATTTGAAATGAAAACCGCTTGATTATTTTGAAGGATATCTCTAAATTTTCTAATAATTATCCATTCTAATAATTATCCATATATAAATATTTATAAATTTTTACCCTATAAATATTATTACCATTAGAGATTAATATTTATAAATTATAACCCAATTAATATTAAGCTATTATATTATAGTGTTTTATTAGTTTTTTTGCGATTTTATCGTCTATCAATTAATGATACTTATGTATTTTTACTGCTCTAACATATTGGTAAAATTATATGCAGTTACTTTAATTTATATATTAACATTAAATTTTAATCTATCATATAATTTTAAAAATTTTATTTTTTAACTGGATATTTTTAATTTGTTATTATTACTGATTTTTTACCAGTATCAACTTAACTATTTTCAGATTTCGAAAAGGGATAGTAAACCTTAAATTATAAGTTATATTTATATATCTTAATGAAAGAATATCACACAATTACTCTTTTCTTTGCTAAGTTCAAAAATTTCAGTTTTTTGTGTAATTTTATTTTTTTGAGAGTATTTTGTCGAAGGTGATTAGTTCAACGTCAACCCAATGATATGAGCTAATTCAAAAATCAACATGCCGGCTTTAGTATAAGATTTTGATAACGGTCAAGCGAGAAACGCAACATCGGAAAAATTTCAGCTATACGACAAAAAAACTGAATAGACTGAAAGTTAAAGAAGTCAACAAATTAACGGCCAGGCGTATCATATCCAAAGTATTCTGGACTCTTTTATAAAAGAATGACGCTAAAACACTTTGGAGGGGGTATCCGTAGGCATAAATAATTGCCTATAGGTTCTCGCACACAGCTCGAGATGAAGAAAAGACAATAAATGTTACTATCCGAGTCAAGGAGAATTATCTGAGTCAAAGGAGATCATCTGATACTATAGAGAAGCTAAAAAGCACATGAAGTAAGTCGGCGAAGCGTACGAGTCTATGAAACATGCTAAACGATAAAGGAACAACTCAACCGGGAGTTGTGCTTCGCCCACAAAAGGGCGAAGTACCATGTATGTCTCACCCACTCTATGAGTGTCTTGCCTATGGAAGTTGTAGAACTATTCATGAGTTTTCCAACACATCTTGGATCACCTCATTCCGAGATCAGATGAGGGAGTTAGAGCCAAAATACCCGAGACAGTACAAACTGTCTCGGAAGTGCGAGACAGTTGCAACTGTCTCGGAATGCAAGATAGTTACAACTATCTCAGAAATTCTAGCCTATGGGAGGTTGTAGAGTTCTTCACAAGCTTTCCAATGCATCTTGGATCACCTCATTCCGAGATCGTACGTGGGAATTAGAGACAAAATACAACACATAGTTTCCGAGACACATGCAATTGCCTCGGAAACTACAAGAAAAGAACTAAGATTTCGATCATGATTCGCACAGAATCTGAAAAATCTTAAAAGATAAAATTTGTAGATCTGTTTATCAGCTTTCAAATGCATCTTGGATCACGTCATTCCGAGATTGAAAGAGGGAGTTAGTGCTAAAATACCTGAGATAGCACAAACTATCTCGGAAGTACGAGACAGTTGCAACTATCTCGGAATGCGAGACAGTTGCAATTATCTCGGAATGTCAGACAGTTATAACTATCTCAGAAATACGAGACTGTCTCACATACTGAGAAGCTAAAGACATGTTTTTTAATAGTTTTCTTGAGTTTTATGGGGTCCATACGATTTATTAACTGCTAAGGATCACCTATGAACGTAGGGGGAGCAGTTACAAGCGAGAATCACGTCCATAACCGTAAGAATCATGGCATTTAAAGGTGGGAAAAGTAGTTACAAGACGGGAGCATTATGGAGCAGAGCAATTGGGCAGAGATTTTTAAAAGGCTTGAGCGAATTTTAAGAGTTCATCTCCTTTCAACAATTTGGAGGTTCCTTAAGATCTAAGCTTTGACTTGATCTAGAAAAGAGTTTTCATCTTACTTCGATAAAATATTCACTGAAACTATTATTGCTTCTAAACGAATGAAGAATCCCCAAAGCCTTCACAATTCAATTAGAATTCGTGATTCGGTGGTCCACGGGCTAACGCACCCTCGGCACAGGCGAAGATCCCGCGCAAGCAGCGATCCAAACAACAATCATGCGTTTGTTTCTAAGAAACTTATAATTTGATTTTTGTTGAAAAGAGTAGTTTTACAAAGTACAGAGCTCACTCTTTTGTATTCATTGTAATCGATAAATAGTTATAATGAATTCTATAATAGAACTTGTTCATGATGCAAACAAACTAGCGACCACAGTGGGAGCCAATAGTCTCGCTGTCGAGACAGTCGTGTCATAGCCGATCAAGATACCGATTGAATCCACAGTCGAATACGAGTTCGACGAAGAAAAGTTTGAGGAATATCTGTCATCCTCATCCTCAAAGTCTTCCTTGCCTCACAAATATAGGAATATTTCATCTTCCCAGAAGATTGTGAAGTTTTCCACCTTACCAAAAGCCACAGGTGAAGACTCTCGCTTGGTTGTTGCCGAAAGCTCAACTCGCAACACTTCTGCCCACGATGATTCTTCTCCAGTTAAAGAGTCATCAAATCAAAGCCCACCGACACTGACGAAGAGAGCTCGTCAGAGGCAGCGTGAACGTTGTGCTTGTCAAATGGCTAGAGCCGTAGAGCAAATCGATAGGGTTCACTATTTTGCGAACTTAGAGTTAAGAAAATTTGTTGCAGCTCAACCTCCCCAACGACAAGCCGCTCACATCTCTGCTAAACTCGCGACGGAGAAATGGATTCTCATCAAAAGAGCACAGTCGACTCTAAAAGAACGTATACAAAAGCATCACGCAAATGCTGCTCGTGCTCGCGCCCTCTTGCAACAAAAACAAGAGGGAAAGATGGAAGTGGTTTCTAAACAACCACCATGGACCAGTCAGGTTTGGATTCCCAAATCCAGACCCGATCAGAATTCAGGCCGTCAGAATATTTCTTCGAATCGGAACGATCATGAGTGTTTCGGCCAACAAAAACTTACCCGAAATACACACAAACATCTCAATCGAAAAGAAGTGCTTGAAGCTTCTCCTTCAGTCCCGACAATGACTATTCCAAATCTGCCCGTTGTAGCTACATCTACAACAAAATCTTGGGTTAGCCCAGATTTGTTAAAATTCAAGGTCACAATGACAGACCGTCTCGTACCTTCATCTGAACCTCAAAACAAAACACCAGTAAAAGAGCGTTTGGGTCCTCTGAATGAGCCCCAAACAAATTCTTATGCTAGGGGTCGTAAATATCCTCCTACCAAAACAAAACAAGCCCAAAAAGAGAAGATACCAATTCACTCTCGTTTGGAGCCTGTAAAAACTCCACACCCGCAGGGGGTGAGATTTAAACACATAGCTTTGGATCGCTTAGGGGCACAAGTTGTCCTAAGTATGACAACAAAATTCAAAAGCAATAGATAGGTTGCTCTGATCATCATGTTGATGTGCTGTACTATTAAACTAAAGGAGGAAATAAGTCACGAAAAAGGACTATTCGAGAAACAAGTCCTCATTGTGTATGTGAGAAACTCATCAAGGCGGTATTGTCGGAATATAACTGTTCTGAATCAGTTTTGCCAAGAGTCTCCGTATTCCAAAGATTGTCCACTGAAATGTCCAAACTCAAGCCAAGACATTTCCACAAGAGGCCTTCTGTTCGAGGGAAAGAGTTCCCCGAAGTCACCATTAATATGACAGACAGAAGAAGACAACGTGTCACCGAAAACTCCAACCGTGTCTAAGCATTTAACACTCCCATTGTTGAAGTCCTGACACGACATCCAAAATTTCAATCTGTTGATCCATAGCGATTATCAAACCCCTTCGTGTTAAATCCTAGCCACTTGACACCGAAAACCCCCACCGAGTGATTTTTACGTGTCAACATTCTCACTGTTATTTGTATCCTACACCCACTTCTCATTTGGTCAAACCTTTAAACGGTTAGGACCAAAGCCAAAATTCCCTCTCGATTTCTTTCATGAACGAGAGGACCACTTACAAATTGAGCGATCAAACCTTTAAATAGTTAGGATCGTTTCAAATTCTCATTTGGTCAAACCTTTAAACAGTTAGGACCAAAGCCA
This sequence comes from Asparagus kiusianus, assembly GCA_022839385.1. Taxonomy (NCBI): domain Eukaryota; kingdom Viridiplantae; phylum Streptophyta; class Magnoliopsida; order Asparagales; family Asparagaceae; genus Asparagus; species Asparagus kiusianus. The sequence continues at coordinate 140,456 of BQKN01000692.1, read as the reverse complement.
AAATTCCCTCTCGATTCCTTCCATGAACGAGAGGTCCACAAATTGAACGATCAAACCTTTTAACAGTTAGGATCGTCTCAAACTCCTATTTTGTCAAATCTTTAAACAGTTAGGACTAAAGCCAAAATTCCCTCTCGATTCCTTTCATGAACGAGTGGTCCACAAATTGAACGATCAAATCTTTTAACAGTTAAGATCGTCTCAAACTCCCATTCGGTTAAACCTTTAAATAGTTAGGACCAAAATCAGAATTACCTCTCGATAAATGAAAGGTTTCCACACATTCCCCACTCGGTTATACCTTTAAACAGGTAGGACCAAAGTTGGAATTCCATCTCGATAAATGAAAAATCCACTTTTAGATTGGATAATCAATCCTTTTAACAATTAGGGTTATCTAAATCTTCTCGATTCTCGAAGTGGAGATCCTACCCTTAGTTTCACCCTTCAGATTCTTAAAGTAAAGATCCTACTTTGAGTTTCTTTTGCAGCAGGAGATAAAATATAAAATTCTTTCTCTCCAGCATCGGGTTCATCTCTACCAACAAAAAAGAGACCAGGAGATAGAATATAAAATTCTTTCTCTCCATTCTCGGGTTCATCTCTACTAACAAAAAATAGACTAGGAGATAGAATATAAAATTCTTTCTCTTCATCATTGGGTTTATCTCTACCAACAAAAAAGAGACTAGGAGATATAATATAAAATTCTTCCTCTCCAGTGTCGGGTTTATCTTTTTACCAAAAAGATGTAACCCATCAATATTTTTCAAATCCATGTTTTATACGTGGGGGACATTATCTCAGTCCCTTATTAGAGATAAGTTTACGTCTAACACACGTTATCGGGTGGTACGTTCCCGTAAAAAAGACAAAACCTATGTATTCAATATCATAGCACCAAGTCTAAGAGAGTTTATTCTCTTAGCACAACGTTATATGCAGAACGGACTTAAACAATCTGCATGCTAGCCCGGTTCAAATGGTAGTCGGTAAAGGCTTATCAAATCCGTTGATGGCTGAGGATTTGCCAAAAATCGTATAAGTATTTATTCTGAGTAGGATAAATAATCATAATAAAGTTTAAGCTCTGTCAAACTCAAGGAAGACACAAATTCAGCCCGAAGGTCACCTTTCTTCAAGCGGGACAATTGAACCTTCCTCAGACACAGGAGGTAGGGTATACTATCTCGCGCACACAAGACAACATCAAAAAAGCCTCTCCAGTGATTGTGGTCGTATCAGCTCTAATGACTGGTCCTACAATCAAAATCCTCCTGTGATCAAGTAAAAAACCGACAAATGTATAACGGTCCATGCTAGGAGAAACTTCGTACAGGCAGATGAATCGACATTAACAATTGGTCTTATAGTCCCTACACTTAGGCTTGCCATGTCCCAACGCCAGTCAATGCGTTACAACGAAAGTCTACTCCAGCCAACGCGTCAATGATTCCGTCGAAACAAGGCTTAGGATGAAACATCAGTTCAATGAATTAATTCAGGGAGTTCAATCGTGACTCAAATACAAACTCCCGACGAAGGTGATTAGTTCAACGTTAACCCAACGACATGAGTTAATTCAAAAATCAACATGCTAGCTTCAGTTCAAGATTTTTACAACGGTCAAGCGATAAACGTAACATCAGAAAAATTTTAGCTATCCGACAAAAAATCTGAATAGACTAAAAGTTGAAGAAGTCAACAAATTAACGGCCAAATATATCATATCCAAAGTATTCTAGCCTTTTTTATAAAAGAATGAGGCTGAAACACTTTGGAGGGGGTATCTGTAGACATAAAAAATTACATATAGGTTCTCGCACAAAGTTCAAGATGAAGAAAAGACGATGAATGTTACTATCTGATTCAAGGAGGATTATATAAGTCAGATGAGATCATCTGATATTGTAGATAAGCTAAAAAGTATATGAAGTAAGTCGGCGAAACGTACGAGTCTGTGAAACACGCTAAACGATAAAGGAACAACTTAACCGGGAGTTGTTCTTCGCCCACAAAAGGGCGAAGTACCATGTGTGTCTTGCCAACTCTATGAGTGTCTCACCTATGGAAGGTGTAGATCTCTTTACAAGATTTCCAACGCATCTTGGATCACCTTATTTCAAGATCGGACGAGGGAGTTAGAGCCAAAATACCTGAGACAACACAAACTATCTCGGAAGTGCATGACAGTTGTAACTATCTCAGAATGCAAGATAGTTATAACTCTCTCAAAAATGCTAGCCTATGGCAGGTTGTAGATCTCTTTGTGAACTTTTCAACGCATCTTAGATCACTTCATTCTGAGAACGGACGAGAGAGTTAGAACCAAAATACCCGAGACAACACAAACTATCTCGAAAGTGCAAGACAATTACAACTGTCTCAGAATGCGAGATAGTTACAATAATCTCAGAAATGCTAGCCTATGGGAGGTTTTATATATTTTTGTGAGCTTTCTAATGCATCTTGGATCATCTCATTCTGAGATCGTACGTGGAAATTAGAGACAAAATACAACACATAGTTTCGGAGACACATGCAACTGTCTCGGAAACTATAAGATAAGAACTAAGATTTTGACCATGATTTGCATAGAATCTGAAAAATTTTAAAAAATAAAAGTTGTAGATCTCTTCATCAAATTTCTAACGCATCTTGGATCACCTCATTCTGAGATCGAACAAGGGAGTTAGAGCTAAAATACCCCGGATAGCACAAACTGTCTCGGAAGTGCAAGACAGTTGCAACTGTCTCGGAATGCGAGACAGTTACAACTGTCTCATAAATGCAAGACTGTCTCACACACTGAGAAGCTGAAGGCATGTTTTTTTAATAGTTTTCTTGAGTTTTATGGGATCCACACGGTTTATTAACTACTAAGGATCACCTATGAACGTGGGGAGAGCAGTTACAAGCGAGAATCACGTCCATAACCATAAGAATCATGGTATTTAAAGGCGAGAAAAGTAGTTACAAGAGGGGAGCATTTTGGAGCGGAGTAATTGGGCAGAGATTTTCAAAAGGCTTGAGCGAATTTCAAGAGTTCATCTCCTTTCAACAATTCCAATGTTCCTTAAGATCTAAGCTTTGACTTGACCTTGAGAAGATTGTTCATCTTACTTCGATAAAATATTCACTGAAACTATTCTTGCTTCTAAATGAAGGAATAATCTCCAAAGCTTTCACGATTCAATTAGAATTCATGATTCGATAGTCCACGGGCTAACGCACCCCCGGCACAGGCAAAGATCCTGCGCAAGCAGCGATCCAAACAACGATCCTGCGTTTATTTCTAAGAAGCTTGTAATTAGATTTTTGTTAAAAAGAGTAGTTTTACAAAGTACGAAGCTCACTCTTTTGTATTTATTGTAATCGATAAACAGTTATAATGAATTCTATAATAGAACTTGTTCCTGCTGCAAACAAACTGGCGACTACTGTCGGAGCCAACGGTCTCGCTTCCGAGACCGTCGGGTCGTAGTCGATTAAGATACCGATTGAATCCACGATCGAATACGAGTTCGACCAAGAAAAGTTTGAGGAATATCTGTCATCCACATCCTCAAAGTCTTCCTCGCCTTGAAAATATAGGAAGATTTCGTCTTCCCAAAAGATTGTGAAGTTTTCCACCTTACCAAAAGCCACAGGTGAAGACTCTCGATTGGTTGTTGCCGAAAGCTCAACTCGCAACACTTCTGCCCACGATGATTCTTCTCTAGTTAAAGAGTCATCGAATCAAAGCCCACCGGCACTAACAAAGAGAGCTCATCAGAGGCAGCATCAACGCCGTGCTCGCCAAATGGCTAGAGCCATAGAGCAAACCGATGGGGTTCACTATTTTACGAACTTAGAGTCGAGAAAATCTGTTGCAGCTCAGCCTCCCCAACGACAAGCCTCTCACATCTCTGCTAAACTCGCAACGAAGAAATGGATTCTCATCAAAAGAGCGCGGTCGACTCTAAAAGAACGTATACAAAAGCATCATGCAAACGCTGCTCGTGCTCGTGCCCTCTTGCAACAAAAACAAGAGGGAAAGATGGAAGTGATTTCTAAACAACCACCGCGGACCAGTCAGGTTTGGATTACCAAATCCATACTCGGTCAGAATTTAGGCCGTTGGAATATTTCTTCGAATCGGGACGATCACAAATGTATTAGCCAACAAAACTTACCCGAAATACACGCAAACGTTTCAATCGAAAAGAAGTGCTTGAAGCTTCTCCTTCGGTCCCGACAATGACTATTCCAAATCCGCCCGTTGTAGCTACATCTACAACAAAATCTTGGGTTTGGCCCAGATTTGTCAAAATTCAAGGTCACAATGACAGACCGTCTCGTACCTTCATCTGAACCTCAAAACAAAACACCAGTAAAAGAGCGTTTGGGTCCTCTGAATGAGCCCCAAACAAACTCTTACGCTGGGGATCGCCTCCTACCAGAACAAAACAAGCCCAAAAAGAGAAGATACCAATTCACTCTCGTTTGGGGCCTGTAAAAACTCCCCACCCGCAGGGGGTGGGATTTAAACACATAGCTTTGGATCGCTCAGGGGCAACAACAAGTTATCCTGAGTATGACAACAAAGTTTAAAAGCAAAAGACAGGTTGTTTTGATCATCATGCTGATGAGCTGTACTATCAAACTAAAGGAGGAAATAAGTCACGAAAAAGGACTATTCGAGAAACAAGCCCTCATTGTGTATGTGAGAAACTTATCAAGGCGGTATTGTCGGAATGTAACTGTTCTGAATCAGTTTTGCCAAGAGTCTCCGTATTCCAAAGATTGTCCACTGAAATGTCCAAAACCAAGCCAAGACATTTACACAAGAGGCCTTCTGTTCGAGGGAAAGAGTTTCCCGAAGTCACCATCAATATGACAGACAGAAGAAGACAACGTGTCACCAACACCAATTCGGATTTCTCCCCAGGAGTAAGTGTTGGCCGAGATCTTTCTCAGAAAATGTCGCACTTGTAATTAAGAGCCAATCGTCGTAGGGATTATAAGAGAATGCATGAAGGAATGTCCTCGGAGGATGAACTTTCGGATACTTGTTCAGCGATTGCTTCTGATGATACAATATCTAGCACGGGGCAAACCAGAGAAGTGCTCACAATCACCCCTGACCAGTTTGCTCAAATGCTTCAAGAAGCTCTAGCCAAGCAATGTGAAGAAATTAGAGCTGAGATGAAGATGGAGATAAAGTTGGCTATCCAACAAATGAGAGAATTGCAAGCTCAACGACTTCAACCTCCTGAGTCCAGTCAGCGAGCTGAATCCAGCCGCCACACTCAGAATGTTGTAGATGACAGCGATCCAGAAGTGGACAAAGTCATTATGGCTGATACACCTCTTAATGATAATAACACTGGGGGTGGTTCAACGGATCCTCCCAACAATAGTATTGGGGATGTTTCAATTGTACCTCTTAATAACACTGGGGGTGGCCCAATTATTTCAGCTCAATATCACTCAAAGAGAGATGAAGATGAGGACAAGAAAATACAAGACTTTGAAAACAAAGCCAATGCTTTGATGTCCACTCAAGAAGTAAAGAAGACGGGTATTACGTGTCCCTATCAAAGAGTGAGATTTAATATCGTACCTAGCAAAATTCAATCTGATTAACTTCACACCATTTGATGAGAATGGTTCACCTACTCAACACTTGATTTATTTCAAGTCTCACTTGGGTGTGATCTCTGGAAACGAGGCTTTGATGGTCCGGTCATTCGTTGACACCCTTCGTGGGCCTGCCTTCGATTGGTACCGACATCTCAAACCTGGGAGCATTAACTGCTGGGATGATATGGAAAGTTTATTCCTCAGCTATTTCTTCGATGATGATACCGAAGTGTCAATCAGAACTCTTCTAGATGAGAAACAAAAAGACGGAGAGTCAGTTGATAATTTTATCAAGCGCTTTCGTAACAAGGCTATGCATTATAGAGATCCTATCACAGAGGAGTTCATCCTACAGACATGACACAACAATCTTTCCATCGATGTCCTGGAAGCCCTGGGGGTCGTGCCTTCAACCACTTGGAAAGAGTTAAAACCATGTGGCGAACAAGCTGAATGCTTTCTTAAAAGAAAGAAAGCTGAGAGAAGCCAACCAGTGACACTAACAACCGTTGTGAGTGTCAATCAAACGTCACAACAGCAAACCCGGAGGCAACAGAAGACTCCCGATCCAAAGTTCCAGAAGGATTATTCTTTCGAAGATGATGAAGTTCCAGCCATCTTGAAATAGCACTTCACTAATGACAAAATCGAGCTACCGCCTATTAAAGATTAGGAGGGTGCTAAGATGATTACAGATCCAAACTACTGTGTGTACCACAGAAGGGTTCTTCATCCCACCAAGGTTTGCTTCAGTCTCAAAAACAAAATCCAAGCCTTAACTGACTCCGGTGTTATAACGGCAAAACAAGCCAAATAAGGACGCCATGTGACTCCTGTTTGTTGGAAATTTGCAGTAAAAAGACAATGAAAGAAAATTTGACTTGTATTCTCTCAAAATCAATTACAATTTGGATTCCGATTACAAAAGAGAGAAGAAAGAATTTGATTCTCCCCTTTGTTTAAGACCGGGTTCTTCTTGGTAGCGATGGAGTGCTTCTTTCGATTGATCGCGTTGAACTTGCTCTCCGTTGACGATCCGACCGTACTATCTCACTGGAACGATTGATTTGTGTGATGAATTCGGTGTAGAACTCTCGATGAGTGTAAAGAACTCGTAATGAGTTGAGAACTCTAAAGAGAGTTGTTGAGAACCGAATAATTGGTTTGAAATGATTAACTTGCGTGGCAAGCTTAATCACGAACTCTTAAATGAGTTTCAGAACTCAGAGTGAGTTGGAACTCTGTAACAGAGTTGTTAGAACCGAAAATTCGGTTAATAGCCAAGTTGATCCTCCACTGATGAAGGGATTCTCTAAGATTTGATAATCTTCAAAAGATTTCCTTCTCCGTGTTGTTGAACTGTTGAGAGTTGTTGACCTCCCACGGTTTTTGATGCCAGCTCCTTCAACCCTTTGCGGTTTTGTTGCTGAAGCCGATCAACCCACCAATCACGACCCAACCCTTTACTTAGTTGAGTAAATCGGTTATTTATATGAGGATTAGGGGTGTAACCAACCCCTAAATCTGCTCCTAAGTGAGCGAAAATCCCTCAGAACGTGGGATAACGGTTTTGAGGCCGTTCAGCTTGTATTTGAACAAGTCAAACGCCTGATTTGGCGTTATGGACCTTAACTTTGCGTCTAAGGCTTGAGACGCAGAGTTAAACCTTTGTCAAAGGTTGGAAACGCACAGGCCTCATGCATTCTGGGCTTTGGAGACGCATAGGCCACTTGTGCGTTGAAATCAACTCTGTGTCAAGAGTTTGGGACTCATAATTGAGTCTGCTGAAGAACGCACGTTATGTGTGCGTTTTGGTGCTTTTAACTCCGCGTCGCAGAGTTGACTGTCTGTTGGGGAACACACAGTTCTTGTGCGTTTCGAATTTGAGAAATGCAGAAGTGAACTTCTGCATTTGATAGAGGTTGTTGACTTGTAACCTCTTCTATTATGACATTGCAAAAGCTGTTGTTTACTGATCTTTGACTGTTATGAGATATGAGAGTCGTCAGATTGTAACTCTCACCATCGGTTGTGAAGGCCACTGAATAGAGTTTTCATCAGCTGTCGGAAGCGTCGTCGAATTGTAACTCTTCTCGATCTGTGTGAAAAGTCTTCTACTTGCAGCTTTCGATTGTCGGCGCGAAAGCTATTTGATTGTAGCATTCGTCGTGAGAGCTAGTCGGGAATCAACATCCATAGTGTCTTTTAGACGAATATTTGCCCGCAGCTCTCTACCAAGTAATTCACCAACTAAGTCCAACCTTTTATTTCTAAAATCATTACACTGCTCATCAGCATCTCTAATAGTTACCAATATAATATTAGTCATGCTGTTGTCGCAGCCATCAAGATCAATCATCTCAGAAATGAAGTCGTGTTCGTGGCGATTGTGGAGTGGTGAATGCAGTGATTAGAAAGTCGTCTGATCGTGACTTCCATTGTCAAAGCTTGACAGGGATCAGCTATCCATTGTGATTTTTTAGACAGCCTACAACTCCGATGAGTATATGAGTATAAACTGCTTCTCCATGTAACTCCAAATAGTATAAGAGTATAAATTGTTTCTCTTTTTCCTTCGACGGGTATACGAGGTTAAACTACTTTCCTTATTTCTAACAACGAAAAGTTCCTGGAGAATATTACTCTTATTATTCTTAAGGATAACCTAACAATGTAGCCGAATATAATTAGATTCAGATTCGCCAAAGAGCTGGGGGTGGAATACCTCAATTCATTCCAATGGGAAGTTCCTGGAGAATATTACACATGGTATTTTTAAGGATAACCCAAAATCAATTGATTATTCAAGGTGAAAACCAATCATCAGAATAATTCATTATTAATCATGATTAAGAACCTCCCACTGTGGCCATTTAATCATTTACAAGATGATTAAAACCCTCCTACCATGACTTTCGGAGCACTCTTTCGTTGAAATGAGATTCAATGACTTCATCGGGTCAATCTTCCCTCACGAAACTCTCACGGAGTAATTGTGGAGTGCTTAATGATTTAAGGTCCTCCACCACAAAATCCCTCACTAATTAAATTAATTAACGGTGGGTCTACCAAAATTCTTCACGGTTGAATTCATTCAAACTCTTACTGTGTCTAATCATTTAACACTCCCACTGTTGAAGTCTTGACACGACATCCAAAATTTTAATCTGCTGATCCATAGCGATTATCAAACCCCTTCATGTTAAATCCTAGCCACTTGACACCGAAAACCCCCACCGAGTGATTTTTACAAGTCAACATTCTCACTGTTATTTGTATCCTACCCTTACTTCTCATTTGATCAAACCTTTAAACAGTTAGGACCAAAGCCAAAATTCCCTCTCAATTCCTTCCATGAACGAGAGGACCACTTACAAATTGAGCGATCAAACATTTAAACAGTTAGGATCGTTTCAAATTCCTATTTGGTCAAACCTTTAAATAGTTAGGACCAAAACCAAAATCCCCTCTCGATTCCTTCCATGAACGAGAGGTCCACAAATTGAACGATCAAACCTTTTAACAGTTAGGATCGTCTCAAACTCCTATTTGGTCAAACCTTTAAACAGTTAGGACTAAAGCCAAAATTCCCTCTCGATTCCTTCCATGAACGAGTGGTCCACAAATTGAATGATCAAACCTTTTAACAGTTAGGATCATCTCAAACTCTCATTCGGTCAAACCTTTAAACAGTTAGGACTAAAATCGGAATCACATCTCGATAAATGAAAGGTTTCCACACATTCCCCACTCGGTTAAACCTTTAAACATTTAGGACCAAAGTTGGAATTCCATCTCGATAAATGAAAAATCTACTTTTAGATTGGATAATCAATTCTTTTAACAATTAGGGTTATCTAAATCTTCTCGATTCTCAGAGTGGAGATCCCACTCTTAGTTTCACCATTCATATTCTCAAAGTGAAAATCCTACTTTGAGTTTCTTTTACAGTAGGAGATAGAATATAAAATTATTCCTTGTTTCCGGTAAAAGTTACTGTTTTCATTGATGTTCTCTTTTTTTGAGATCTGTTACAACTTTGATCGTTACAACAGTATAAAATGAAAACAAAAGGGGTTACAACTTAAACGAAAATAAACACGAGAGCCCGGTTTGGTACGGTCTCGCTTGCGTGGGTTGTTGGCCTGTGACGGGGACGTCGATATCCGTGGACCGCCGACTCTTCAAGATCCTTCCGGGAAAATCCGGCAGAGCTTCGTCTATCTGCGTGGGATATAGAAGCAGAACTTCGTCGATCCGCGTGAGATCTAGAAGCGTAAAGCGTATATCTCGGCTAACGCGAGATAATAGCTCTTCTCAGTGTCGCCTGCGAAGGGCAACACCAAGGAACAGAAGGGGGGGGTGAATGAAGAAAAGGATGAAGACCTTTCGCTCCTCGATCCGGCAGGGCTTCGCCGCTCTCCTGCAGACTCTGACTCCTCACTCCGGCAGGGCTTCGCCGCTCTCTTGCAGAACAATCCTTGGCTAAGATAATTCAGCCTTGAATTGAGTGCAAAAATCAAGAGCCCCTCACAAAGGAGGCCAAGGGGGCTATTTATAGCCAAAAGGAGAGGGGGGGCTGATGTGAGACACCCCCTAGGGGGTGTCTCGGCCATGGCCGAGACACCTCTTGGCTTTGCCAAGATGCCTCTCGGGTGTCCCGGGCCTGCCGAGGCCCATTTGGGTGTCCCAACGCAGTCCGAGGTCCTGCCGTTGTCCTGCCGTTGTCCCGCCGTTGACTCGCTGTTGACTTTTTGTCCGAACTCGGATTTGAGTGATTTTGGATGCGTTGGAATCGTGACGGCGAGATCTGTAGGCCCCGATGGTTGGATTATCCGTGGGGTGATCAGGGCACAGCGGGCGTTGGTCCAATTGCGGTGATCGCGGGGTTTTCGGTCAACCCGTATCCTCGTGATTCTGACATTCTGTCGGCTCACGTAATCCGTCGGTTTGCTTCAGTCGCTTACCGGCGTCATTTGAGCTCTTGTGAACTGGGTAGTGTCGTTCGATCGTCGATCGTTAACACCGAGCTGTGAGTGGGGACCTATCGGCAATTTTCGATGCCTACATTCCTCTCCAGCATCGGGTTCATCTCTACCAACAAAAAAAAACCAGGAGATAGAATATAAAATTCGTCCTCTCCATTTTCAGGTTCATCTCTACTAACAAAAAATAGATCAGGAGATAGAATATAAAATCCTTCCTCTCCATCATTGGGTTTATCTCTACCAACAAAAAAAGACCAGGAGATAGAATATAAAATTCTTCCTCTCAAGTGTCGGGTGCATCTTTTCACCAAAAAGACGTAACGCATCAATATTTTCAAATCCATATTTTATACATGGGGGACATTATCTCAGTCCCTTATTAGAGATAAGTCTACGTCTAACACACGTTACCGGGTGGTACGTTCCTATAAAAATGATCAAACCTATGTATTCAACATCATAGCACCAAGTCTAAAAGAGTTTATTCTCTTAGCACAACGTTACATGCAGAACAGACTTAAACAATCTGCATGCTAGCCCGGTTCAAACGGTAGTCGGTAAAGACTTATCAAATCCGTTGATAGCTGAGGATTTGCCAAAAATCCTATAAATATTTATTATGAGTAGGATAAACAATCATAATAAAGTTTAAGCTCTGCCAAACTCAATGAATACACAAATTCAGCCCGAAGGTCACCTTTCTTCAAGCGGGACAATTGAACCCACCTCAGACACACGAGGTAGGGTATACTATCTCGCACACACAAGACATCATTGAAAAAGCCTCTCCAGTGATTGTGGTCATATCAGCTCCAATGACTGGTCCTACAATCAAAATACCCCTGTGATTAAGTAAAAAACCGACAAATGTATAACGGTCCATGCCAGGAGAAACTTTGTACAGGAAAATGAACCGACATTAACAATTGGTCTTACAGTCTCTACACTTGGGCTTGCCATATCCCAATGCTAGTCAACGCGTTGCAATGAAAGTCTACTCCAGCCAACGCGTCGATGATTCCGCTGAAACAAGGCTCAGGATGAAATGTCAGTTCAAAGAATTAATTCAGGGAGTTCAATCGTGACTCAGATACAAACTCCCGACGAAGGTGATTAGTTCAATGTTAACCCAATGACACAAGCTAATTCAAAAATTAACACGCCAACTTCAGTTCAAGATTTTGACAACGGTCAAGCGATAAACGTAACACCGGAAAAATTTTAGCTAACCGACAAAAAATCTGAATAGACTAAAAGTTGAAGAAGTCAACAAATTAATGGCCAGGTGTATCATATCCAAAGTATTTTAGCCTCTTTTATAAAAGAATGAGGCTGAAACATTTTGGAGGAGTATCTGTAGGCATAAAAAATTGCATATAAGTTCTCGCATACAGCTCGAGATGAAGAAAAGACGATGAATGTTACTATCTGAGTTAAGGAGGATTATATGAGTCAAATGAGATCATCCAATACTGTAGAGAATCTAAAAAGCATATGAAGTAAGTCGGCGAAGCGTACGAGTCTGTGAAACACGCTAAACGATAAAGGAACAACTCAACCGAGAGTTGTGCTTCACCCACAAAAGGGCGAAGTACCATGTGTGCCTAGCCTACTCTATGAGTGTCTCACCTGTAGGAGGGTGTATAGCTATTCACAAGCTTTCTAACGCATCTTGGATCACCTTATTCCGAGATCGGATGAGGGAGTTAGAGCCAAAATACCCGAGACAGCACAAACTGTATCGGAAGTACGAGATAGTTGTAACTATCTCGGAATACGAGATAATTACAAATGTTTTGAAATGCTAGTCTATGGGAGGTTGTAGATCTCTTCACGAACTTTTCCAATGTATCTTGGATCACCTCATTCAGAGATCGGACGAGGGAGTTAGAGCTAACATACCCGAAACAGCACAAATTGTCTCGAAAGTGCAAGACAGTTGCAACTGTCTCGGAATATGAGATAGTTACAATTGTCTCAGAAATACTAGCCTATGGAAGTTTGTATAGATCTTTGCAAGCTTTCTAATACATCTTGGATCACCTCATTCTGAGATCGTACGTGGGAATTAGAGACAAAATACAACACATAGTTTCCGAGACACATGCAACTGTCTCGGAAACTATAAGACAAGAACTAAGATTTTGACCATGATTTGCATAGAATCTGAAAAATTTTAAAAAATAAAAGTTGTAGATCTCTTCACCAGCTTTCCAACGCATCTTGGATCGCCTTATTCCGAGATCGAACAAGAGAGTTAGAGCCCAAATACCCTAGATATCACAAACTATCTCGGAAGTGCAAGACAGTTGCAACTGTCTCGAAATGCGAGACATTTACAACTGTCTCAGAAATACGAGACTATCTCACATACTGAGAAGTTGAAGATGTGTTTTTTAATAGTTTTCTTGAGTTTTGTTCGGTCCACACGGCTTATTAACTGCTAGGGATCACCTATGAACGTGGGGGAGCAATTACAAGCGAGAATCACGCCCATAATCGTAAGAATCATGGCATTTAAAGGTGGGAAAAGCAGTTACAAGAGGGTAGCATTTTGGAGCAGAGCAAATGGGTAGAGATTTTCAAAAGGCTTTAGTGAATTTCAATAGTTCATCTCCTTTCAACAATCCGGAGGTTCCTTAAGATCTAAGGTTTGACTTTATCTTGAGAAGAGTGTTCATCTTACTTCGATAAGATATTCACTAAAACTATTATTGCTTCTAAATGAAGGAAGAATCCCTAAAGCCTTCATGATTCAATCAAAATTTGTGATTCGGTGGTCCACAGGCTAACGTACCTACGGCATAGGCAAAGATCCCGCACAAGCAATAATCCAAACAACGATCTTGCGTTTGTTTCTAAGAAGCTTGTAATTTGATTTTTGTTGTAAAGAGTAGTTTTATAAAGTACGAAGCTCACTCTTTTGTATTCATTATAATCGATAAATAGTTATAATGAATTCTACAATAGAACTTGTTCCTGATGCAAACAAGTAACATACTAGACTTAATTGGTGTAAATTTAGTGTAAAAGCAGAGGCTTGCAGCTTACAGCCTTAAGAGTAATGCCGGAGGATGGTATCAACTTCATTTTACCCTAGAGCACCGGATGACTCTCACTTGGGAGGATTTTGTATACTTCTTTGATGAGCAATGCATCTCTTCTGCGGCATGGGCCGGGAAGGAACTTGAGCTGTCCAGATTAACAGAGGGAGACATGATCGTAGCTGATTACGAAAGCAAGTTTATGAGCCTGCTTCACTTTACGGGCATGTGGAAGACCGTAGAACACCAAGCACAGATGTTTCTAGTAGGGCTACGTCCTAGCCTTCGTCGCTACTCGTTTCCAGGAGATTTCACTTAGTTCGAGAGGTAGCTAATGCCGCCATTTCTCAGGAGACTGAGACGACTATGTTCCAAAAAGACAAGGAAGGAAATGCTAAAGTAGGACAAACCGGTGATAAGGGCAAGGGTAAGAGACCTTTCACCGGACCTGGAGGACCCCAGCAACGGGTAAGGATTTTCAGCATCAGCAGTAAGGACAGTTTAAGAGAAGACCTCCACAGGATCAGAGGAGGCAGTAGCAGCACAATTTTCAGGGGACATGCCACAACTGTCAGAAATTTGGGCACAGAGCAGCAGAGTGCCATAGCGCACCAAGAGGAGGCCAGCAGCAAGGTTAAGGACACGGTCAGCAGCAGAATCGTGGTCAGGGCCAGCAGCAGCAGCAGGGCCGCGCGTACGGTCAACAGCAGCGGAGGATCGAGGCACCACCTGTCGTTCCAAGGATTGAGGGGCTAACAGGCCAAATTTGTGCTATCCAGGAGATTCCTAAGGGACAGATGGCCTCGTATGCTCCACCACCAGCAGTTCATCAGTCACCAACCACCGACAGGATTTATGCGGTCTTACCACATGATCAAGGTGCGAGCGGAGCCATAGTGGAAGGTGTATTTCTTATGAATTCCTTTCCGGCTCGGATTTTGTTCGGTTCTGGAGCTTCGCATTCATTTATTTCTCATACCTTCATGGATAGGCTTCAGTTAGTTACACAACCTTTAGACGTACCACTATCCGTCTTTACTCCTCTAGGAGAGGTATCCATATTAGAGAGTATCTACAGGAGCTGTGTCATCAGTTTAGATGAGTCTGAGTTTCTCATAGATCTAATCGTGTAGCGGATGTCGGAGTTTGACATCATTCTCGGTATGGATGTCTTTCATCCTACTATGTCAGTATCGACTGTTTCGCTAAGACAGTCAACTTTCGAGCGTCTGATGGGTCTGAGTTGATCGTAGCGACTTCACAGGGCAACCAGTTTGCAGAGTCTCTTCTGGCATACGTCGAGACGGTGATGTTGAGGGACCAGAGTGCTGATTTGTGTGAGACTAGAGTTATCTTGGATTATCAGGATGTCTTTCAGGACATACGTGGATTACCTCCTATGAGAGAGGTTGAGTTTTGCATCAAGTTGCAGCCGGGCACATCACCAATATCCCGAGCACCCTATCGTATGGAACCTGCTGAGATAAGGGAGCTACAGACCCAGTTGGATGAGTTGTTATCTCAGAGTTTTATTCGTCAGAGTCATTCTTCGTGAGGAGCACTGGTCCTTTTCGTGAAGAAGAAGGATGGTAGTATGCGATTATGTATTGATTATCGTGAGTTGAACAAGGTCACCATCCGGAATATGTACCCATTACCGAGGATTGATGACTTGTTCGACCAGCTATAGGGAACATAATATTTCTCTAAGATTGATCTTCGTTCTGGCCATCATCAGTTGCAAGTTCGGGAGATGGATATTCTCAAGACCGCCTTTCTCACTCGATATGGATCCTTCGAGTTTCTTATCATGCCATTTGGGCTGACCAATGCACCCGCGGTATTCATGGATTTGATAAACCTGGTTTTTCATCCATACTTAGACTAGTTCATAATTGTTTTTATCGATGATATCCTTATCTATTCGAGATCAGAGGCAGAGCACGAGCAATATCTACGATTAGCATTGCAGACTTTGCGGGAGCATCAGTTATACACTAAGTTTAGCAAATATGAGTTTTGGATATCGGAGGTCTTATTTTTGGGTCACATCATCAACAAAGAGGGCATTGTAGTGGATCCAACTAAGGTTACGGCAGTACTAGATTCGGAGCCGCCGAAGACGGTTACCGAGATTCGTAGCTTCTTGGGTTTAGCCGGCTATTATAGGAAATTCATTCAGGACTTCTTAAAGATTACCACACCACTTACATGCCTTACAAATAAGGGTGTATAGTTTATTTGGGGCACAGAGTGCCAGAAGTCCTTTGAGACCTTGAAGACCAAGTTGACTATAACACCGGTTTTGACTATTCCGAGCAGTGACAGGGCATATGTTATCTACACAGATGCGTCACTAGCAGGCCTAGGAGGTATTTTGATGCAGACCCAGAGAGTAGTAGCTTATGCCTCTCGGTAGTTGAGGACATATGAGCAGAACTATCCCACACACGACTTGAAGCTAGCAGCAGTGATCTTCGCACTGAAGACATGGAGACATTACCTATACGGGATGCAGTTCGAGTTATTCACAGACCACCAAAGTCTGAAATACCTATTTTTTTAGAAGGAACTTAACTAGAGGCAATGAC
Organism: Asparagus kiusianus; assembly: GCA_022839385.1. Lineage (NCBI taxonomy): Eukaryota > Viridiplantae > Streptophyta > Magnoliopsida > Asparagales > Asparagaceae > Asparagus > Asparagus kiusianus. The sequence continues at coordinate 124,208 of BQKN01000692.1, read as the reverse complement.
GATAGGTCGAGTTCATCAAGGATTACGAGTTCGCGATTCAGTATCATCCGAGAAAGACGAACGTCGTGGCAGACGCTTTGAGCAGGAAGCGTCGACATCGGGTTGCGGCTTTGAGGTGTTCATTGTACCGAGACTTTACATCCTTAGCCAATTTGATTTCAAACCAGAGATCGGCGGGAGCAGCACATTTTTAGGAGTTATGTCAGTGCAGCCATCTTTGAGTGATAGAGTGATCGGATCACAGCTAGAGAACTCTTAGATTCAAACCCGAAAGGAGAAGATTTCCAAGGAGCCCAAAGCCGATTGGGTCATTGGAGCAGATGGAGGCCTTCGAATGAAAGGCTGATTAGTTATGCCAGCCAGTGCAAAGCTAAAGAAGGAGTTGCTTGATGAGGTGCATTGTTCGAGGTACACAGTGCATTCTGGCACAATAGAGATGTACAAGGACCTAAGGAGACACTTTTGGTGGAGCAGTATGCGTAGGGAGATAACATAATATGTTGCTAAATGCTTTACCTGTCAGCCAGGTGAAGGCAGAACATCAGAGACCAGCAGTAAACCTACATCCTTTACCCATTCCAGAATGGAAATGGGCGATATCTCTATGGATTTTATTGTGGGGTTACCGAGGTCGAAGAAAGGGAACGGTTTTGTTTGGGTGTTAGTTGATCGATTGACGAAGTCAGCATATTTTATACCAGTGAGGACTACCTACACCGTCGAGACTTATGTGAGGATTTCCATTCAGGAGATAGTTCGATTACACGGAGTTCCAAAGACGATCGTGTCGGATTGAGGCTCGGTTTTCACTTTGTACTTTTGGAGGAGCTTCCAGGATTCATACGGTAGCGGATTATCCTACAACAGTGTATTTCACTCACATATAGATGGGCAAATGGAGAGAGTAAACCAAGTCTTGGAAGACATGTTGCGGGCCTACATTCTAGACTTCTAGGGCAGCTGGAAGGACCACATTCCTTTGATCGAGTTCACTTATAATAACAGTTATCAAGCAACAATCGGTATGGCTCTATATGAGGCATTGTACGGGAGACCATATAGATTCCCGATTTGTTGGGCAGAGCCAGAGGATAGCTTATTACTTGGGCTAGAGCTTGTGAGGCAGACTACAGAGAAGGTAGCATTGATTAGGGAGCGTATTTTTACCGCTCAGAGTCAACAAAAGAGCTATATGGATCAGAGACAATGACCTTTAGAGTTTCAGATTGGAGATTTTATCATGTTGAAGGTATCGCCTATGAAGGGTGTTTAGCGATTCGGCAAACGGCGAAAACTTGCCCCGAGATTTATTGGGCCCTTCAGGATTTTTGACCGTGTTGGAGCTGTGTTTTATAGACTAGACCTTCCAGCGTTGATGTCTAGTGTACACAACGTATTTCATGTGTCGATGCTCAAGAAGCACCCACATGACGAGGAGCAGCAGAGGGTGATTGATACACCTGAGATCGAGATTCAAACAGATTTTTCCACCATTAAGGTACCCGTTTCCATCCTTGCTAGAGAGGATAAGAGATTAAGAAATAAGGTTATTCCTTTAGTGAAAGTTCAGTGGAACCGGAAAGGAGCTGAGGATGCTTCTTGGGAGCGCAAAGGGGATATGCGTCGCGACTATCCACACATGTTTGAACAGGTAAATTGATTTGATTATGATTTGCTTGTGGTTTATGATTATCTGGATAGTCATATTTATATTTAACAATAGGATGGGGGTATTAACACTTAGTTCCTAATCATTCGAAATACATGGTATATATATGGGAGGTTCCTCGTTTGGATTTTTCGCCCGACGTACTAGTTCCGTTTAGTTAGGGGTTAAGTGCAAGTATTTGCATTCTAGATTATTAACTTTAGATATCGCTATGTTCATATCTAGTGACTAATGGTACGAGATGTGTATGTAAGGGTTGGATTATCCCATCAACGTGCTTTTCTGGTATTATTAATCTTAAGGATACGATTGCGAAATTCGGGGACGAAATTCTTTTAAGGGGGAAGAATGTAAAACCCTAAAAATTTAAATATTTTATGATAAATAATAATAAATATATTATATGGTGATAAACAACATATTTTAATGTTTGAGTATGATAGGAATTGACTTGAGATCAATTCAATGTATATTTGTGAATATACGAGTGCAAATGCATATTTGGTGAAATGATTAGTTAAAAATTTATATGTTTTACATACTTATGAAGTTTGAATCTTAGAAAACTCAAAATACCAAAGTTGTAGGTCTCTTCAACAACTTTCTAAGAAATCTTAAATTTCTTTATTCTGATGTCGGATGACAAAGTTACAGCTAATATACCGAACATAAAAAAATAAACAAAAAATAGTCGGATTTCTTTGTTAGAATAATGTAAAGAAAAAGACAATTTTCCTTATTTTTCCTCAACTAAGCAACATCCCACAAATCACTCCCATAAATTACTCCTTGTTTCCCTCCACTAGTACTCCATGTTTCCCTCCACCACTACTCCTTGTTTTAGGCTCTATGTCCCCCTAACCTCTCTATAAATACCTCTCACTTCCTCTCTTCTAAAACACACAAAACTCACAAATAGTGGAAGAGAAGCATAGTGTTTTCTGTGACAATTGTGGAGAGGAAGCGGAGGCTAGCGACTGGAGTGAAGGGAATTCTCGCGCAATCGTTTGTTTGAGAATATCGGCAGCATCGAGGCAAGATTATCTCCTATCCAAACCTTCCCAGTAATTAGTTAAAATTATAAGAAGTTTAAAGATGAGATTCTCAAGCTTGAGCTTAATCTGTCATGTTAAAACAAGTTAGATTTTGATGATAAATTTTAATCAAATGCTAAAACAGAAAATATTGTTTTCCTTAATGTTGCTATTAGATTTATGATCATGATCATTAGGAAATTTGGATTTTATTTTCGTTTATTAATCATATTTAAATCATGTTGAAATCTTAGAGGAATAATCAATTATTTTTCGCATGTTTAGTAACGATGCTTAAATCATAGGTTTGTGTTTTTCCTAAATAAATGTGAATCTGATTAAATAAAATATTTCCTCTGTTATTTTTGTAGATCTTGTTATGTGTAATTAATCACTTTGATAGTTACGTGTGAATTCAAGCCGTGATGAATTTCACTCCACTACACATATTTTTTTATCCGCACGAGCGTGCGAAGAGGTCGATGAACCTATGACATTCGTTTATCCGCACGAGCGTGCGAAGAGGTCGATGAACTTATGACACTTGTTTATCCGCACGAGCGTGCGAAGAGGTCGATGAACCTATGACACTTTATTATCCGCATGATAGTGCGCTGGGGTCGATGGACCTGTGTTTATTATCCGCATGATAGTGCGCTGGGGTCGATGGACCTATGTTTATTATCTGCATGATAGTGCGTTAGGGTCTTTGAATCTATGTTTAGTTACCCGCACGAACGTGCGCTGAGGTCAATGAACCTATTTCTTTGTTTCCGTATAGATTGTGTAGGAATCGATATTCCTATCCTGTTGTTTTACACAGGGACACAATAATATTACAAAAGGATTTTTTTCTGAGTGTTTGGCGGATACCAAAAGTGACCACGACTCATGGTTGAGATATTCGATTGAGATACTCAGTTATGCGAGTATATGAGATAACTATGCTGATTATGATGTTTTACTTTCCAGTTATATTTTTGATTGCTTAGTTCGGGATTAATATTTAGTTATATACAATTTGAGACATACTGTATATTTCCTTATTTGGATTATTTCGCTCGACGTACTATGTCTTGTGTTTTAGATTTCTAAGTATTAATAGCATCAGATACGGGAAAATAGTCTAGGTAGACTATGCTTAATAGATAGAGCCTCCATTATATCTAGTAGCCCTTTCCGGGGGCAGATGGAGGTAATCTTGCTAGCGCTCTGACGCTCTTATTGTTGTTCTTTTTTTTTCTTCCTTTTTTAAACTTTCAGACGGCTCAGAGCATCAGAGAGTCGTAGGGTGACGAAGTTATTGCATAGTCGCCGTTGCGTACTTTTACTAATATGGACTACACAGTAGTCTTATGTTTCCATTCAGTCACTTGAGTTTGTATCCATATTGTTAAGCCATGTTGCCTTAGTACGATTTCTAGTTGATCCATGTTGAGACATGTCATGTTATTTCAGACTCCAGATGTATTTCAGTTTATTATAGTCAAGACATGATATCATTATGAGATATTTCTTTCTACATCATGTCTATTGTATTTTTATTTCTCATATTTGCCTGTTTTGTACCTACACTTCTACTTGATTCCACTAGAGGATATTACTGTGATTAGCAAAACATGTTGTTGCACAGTGGAGGTGCATGACAGACTTGACATCTCTGGGTTCACCTTGGACTGCAGCCAAGTGTGAAAACAGGGGCATCACAGTTTATGAATTTTGAGCTCTAAGTATAAACACACAAAGTATAAACCTAAAACACTATACCCAAGACATGAATCTTCAATTTGCTCGTATTGGTTTGCGGGGATGAAGCGATATGAATCTTGACTCGAGCTGCTATGGCTTCAATCCAATATTCCTTTTAACCTCCAATGAATATGATCGTTAAGCTTAATCCAACCAACATCCGACAGGAGGATCTTTGTGTAGAGTTCCTAACAAGCAAATACAAAACACTCGACAACCCGATGTTAGGAATTGTTTGTTAATCATCAAAACTAGATTAGATAATAGGCTCATAAACATGAGACGTAACAATGAAAAATACACATAATTTGGGAGATACATATTAAAAAAAACATAAAGCAAAGTTTTTTTCAATACATACCCCTAAAATTGTAGATATTTTTAAATTTGCCATCCATACTACTATACTTATAAATTTGCCATTAAAAGTGTTCTCCCTCATTTTCACCTAAATTTTTTGTTGGGGTTAAAAATTTAATAAATTTTAGAGTAAATTACCTTGATAGCTTTAAATATTTCAAGAAATAGACATGTCACCAAAGAGAAAATTGTGCCAATGAATCCAGTTATTAACAAGTAGTCAACAATCCTCTACATCTTAAACTGTAGAGAATGCCTACAATTATATGCGTGGACAAATAAAATTAGTCTATACATTGTGCCCCACAATTATTAGGGGTTTTATATAATTTATTTAGTTAACATAATACACGAGATATATAGAGTGAGAGAAGACTATTGGCGAGTTGCATGATCCTTTACATTCTAGGATGCAGAGGATTCTATTGCCAGCATGAGATGCGGTCCATAATGTGATAAAAAAACTATTTGTGAGTTGTAGCCTTGTAGGCATCCTCCACAAATATAAGATGCAGAGGATCCCATTGTTTGTGTGCCATTGGATGAAATCTCACTAAGCCCCAAGGAAATTTCAGTGATTTACAGTAAACCCTCAATAACATTCAATATTGCACTAAACTCCAAATAACTATTGGAATTGCAAAAAATATCTAATAATTTTCCGCATTCTACAGATAATCCGTATAAATTAGAACCAAAAAATAACATAGAAAGACATTTTGGAGGGTAATTTCAACAAAACAAAAATACAATTAGGTTTTGGACCCCAACTTGAGCCTAAGCAAGAAGAGAACAAATGACAAAAAGACGAGAGATTTATGTTTTTAGCGTTGAATATATAAAAATTTTTTAAAAGGTTTTTAAATAATTTAAGAGGTATTTTGGCCTTTTGAACTCGTGTGAGTTGCACATACCATGTTAGATGTAACGATGTTAACTTTAGGTGTTGAGTGCTAAAGTTGTTAGGAGTTTAGTGTGATTTTGAAAGTTATCGAGGGGTTACTGCCATATACAGATGCTGGAGGTTTAGTGTGATTTTGAAAGTTTCCGGGGATTTTGTGTGTAACGTTGAAGGTTTCAGTGTAATTTAACATCAGTAAATATAAAAGTTAGGTGATGTTTTTACAAATATGATAGGCTTGGGGGACGCAAAAAAAACCATCAAATTTATTTACACCTTAAAAAAAACCTTCATGAATAAAGCATAGAGCTCAGAATCCGTGAGATATCGTCACTCTCTTTTTTTTTCTCTCGCAATTTAAATATGATGAAAATAGTTTGGAAGAAGAAACCAAAAGAGGAGAGCGGCAAGAAGCGAGCTCGAGCTCAGCCTCTCGCTCTAAACCCTAATCTCCCCTTCGAAAGAGAAGAGGAATCAGATTCAGAATCCCAAAATGAGAAAAAACGAATCAATACAGAGAACCCCTCTTCCAAAAACCAAAACCCCGATCAGATAAAGACGGCCGAGTCCTTCGAATCCCAAGGCAATCAGCTCGCCGAGGTTAGATTTCTTGACACTTTGCCCTTGAGAAGGGAATTTATTGCGTAAATTGTTTTGTTTGTGGGTAAAATTGAAAAAAATCGAGTTTTTCTTTTATGCGTCTTTCGTAGGATGGGAAGTACAGCGAGGCTCTTCAGAAGTGGGAGGCTGCGATTGTGTTGGTGCCGGGAAGGGCAATACTGCATGAACAAAAAGCACAAGTTTTACTTGAGATGGGGGATTCATGGAGCGCTCTAAAAGCCGCAACTCGTATGTAGAACTCATTTCTTTCACATCGACAACTGCTCATAGTAAAATGATACCAAAAAAATCGATAACTATTTCGTTGTCGGTTTTGTGCTTATGCAGTTCGAGGTGTCTTAACATTTGCCCATTGCTAAGTTGCATGTAAACGTGTATGAGTGCGGGAGGCGACAAATTGTAAAATGTAGGGAACAGGGACATGGCTACATATATATTGAACTTTATAATTTACTTGAGATCATTATTATTATTTTTATATTCATATGCTATTAGTATTAAAATCCACAACACATTTCTAAGTTTCTTTTATTTCGTTGATTATTATAAATTGGAAATGGGTTGTTTTTGAACTAGACAGAAATGGGTTGTTTTTGAACTAGACACTCAAGCGACCATTTGAAATCCTAGGTTTGAACTTGGATATGGGCTAAAACAAACCCACGGCTTGTCTAATGAAATGAATATGAAGTGTAGGATATACGTCCAAGAAGTGCATGACAAGTGTTTTAAATTAAAAAATATATCATATATTGATTACATGTCTGAATACATGTATGCGTATATTCAAGGAGCGTCCATGAAGTTCCGGTACGGGTATGTGTCGGGTACGGCTTCGGCCTCATGATAGAAGCACCCGGGTAACATAGGCCCATTTTGAAGTCTCACTAGAGATAAAGTGTGTGTATCTCATGAATACATTGATGGCGAGGTGCCAGCTTATATATACCAAGAGATCAACTAAGTGGCGCTACACATCCCATTTTTCACATGAAAAGCAGGTGGAGGTCACCACTCCTATTTGCTAGTATCTTGTTGTACTAAATGGGGAAGCAAATAATCAGCAACTTCATATGTCCAATTTTAAATGAGGAGGGTTGAATATATTAGGATTTGTGTCACATATGTAGGGAGATATGTAATAAAGGGATACATATCCTACTATATTTCACATCCTCCCTCAAACTCACAGCGGGATTAAAACGGTGAGTTTGGACAATAAGAACTGCACTTGCAGAGGATGTTTAATCCTCGACAAAAGAGTCAAATAATGGTGATGAATTCCGGACCCTGGCAACGAGATAGGTAACACTGGATAGGAATCCAGAGGTACTGACAAAGGAAAAAAACAGTGGTTATAAGATCGATAACATAAGATAGGAATCTAGGTGCGTGATGGACGAGAACTAAGTGTTGACAAGACTGATAGAGGATAGAAATCCTTGTACATCAACGGAGAAAATCTTAGTGGAAATGTACGGATTTGGTGTCTGTCATGTCAAACACATCAATCCTTATTTGCCCACCCCCACCCCCCCCAAACCCCTGCACACACATGTATTATGGGGGTTGGCGTGCCCCTTCGGCCTTTTAGCTGGTGTGACATTCGTGTAGTATATTCAACCTTTGTATTCTCGATCGTCAATACACCCAGATCACAAGAGAGGGATTTGGTACGTGACATGTCAGCGCCACTCCAGCTAGAATGGTGGAATGATACACCAACCGTTTGCTTACCTACATATATAAATACAAATAAATATTTGTAGAGAGAGATGTAAGTATACGTAATACGTTCGAACATTATAATTGTTTCTTATTTGGAAGACAGCTATGCCAAGTTTCTATGAAAGCGCATACCACTTTTCAGCAATAGATATGGTTCAAACACATTCATGTCTTGATAGACTACATGCAGATCAATAAATAAGTAATCTGAAGGGTCAAACATTACTGGCATTTGTCCACTAGAAGCCCACTAACCTTTAAGTTTGTAACCCATGGAACAATGGGACGGTGAGCATTTTTCTCTCTACCATAAGCCTGAATTAACTTTGACAATTGAGTTAGACATGTAATATCTTCAATGCAACATAGATAGATGGATATCAGGACACTTATGCATGTAAAGTGCTGTTAATTCCATGTATGGTCCTTGTTCATATCTTGGAGTGACAGTTGGTTTGACGCATTCGACTATTCAAGCAGTCCATGCATATGCATTTCCTGGTAGATGCCTGAGGTTTAACTACAGAAAACTGTCTTTGACAAATATTTCATTTTGAAAAGTACTGCTAATTCAAATAGCGAGCGTAGACTTTATGCTACAGTGAGATAGGTCTCTTTCATAAAGTTCCTCACTGGCTACAAACATCATTGAGGAAAATTGTAATTTAAAGCTTTAGTCCAGATTTTATCTGTGAAAAGTCTGTTCAGGTTTTTTATATTTTTAATTTTATTTTTGTCAATGTATGCATACTGACTGACCACTTTTTATGAAAACCAACACTAGTAGCTTTAAGTTGAGAAGAGATGCGTATACACACAACATATAATGGCATGTTTTATTTGCCAGAAAGATACTAGTGATAAGAAAGCTAAATTCCAAGGTTTTCCTTTTCCCGAGGCTTCATAATAACTATACCTGTTTTTTTCCTAAATGCTGAAATAGGGACTCAAATATCATGCATATGACTCATGAGCTGCATGATTCACCAAAAGAACTTAAAATCAAAGATATTGTTTAGCATGCTACTTTAGATATCCATGGCCTGCTCTTATAAAAATACTCTATTGCTAAATGTTGTTACCTTGCAGGTGCTTCAGAGTTGGAACCATTGTGGGCTGAGGTTTGTTAATGACACACTATCATCTGTTATATGCCCTTTTTACTTTTCAGTTTCTGGATATGAGCCACCATCCGTCTTTGGTTGTATCTGAGTCGCAAAACAAAATAAAATGGTATCACTCTCATTTACATGTCCTTGAGGTTTGAATGATGTACCGATGACAATGGAATGAAGTCGGCATTAACTTGGTGGCCTGTAAGTTTTCAGAAACAGCAACAAGATACAGTCCCTACACAAGCAGCATCTTATTGACATCCTGTTTTGTGCATTAAAGATGAGCTGCTCTCATGATATACAAAAGTCGATAGTATTCAGTAGTTCATAGAATATCAGTATCATCTTCATTACAGCTTGATTGTTCCAAATAATGAGCAATCATGATAAGTGAACAAAAAGTGAATATTCCAAAAGAGAAAACATACAAGGGACTTCTCGGGATCACAAAAAGATAGCATTTGCTCTTGGAAGATTAAGAACTTACGAGTTGGATGGGTTATAAAGCTTTACTTCTTGAAATAAAGCCTTTATAGAAGGTTATTCATTTCTAACAAGCATTAGTTTTGAAGTCTATCTGACGCCTTTCACAATGAAGATGGGAAATGATTCACAATTTTTTAGGTTCTTCATTACTTTGTGCAGCACTCTGCTGAGAAACCGGTTTTCTCATCAATTCACACTATTACAATCAACTGGCTATTGCATTATGGGAATTTAATAAAAGTCAATATTAAAAAATCAAGGTGATTAGGGGGAGAAAGAAATAAAGTTAGGACATGCATAATATTATCCAGTGAAGAACCGGACATGATAGCTTTGATATGTAAAACCAAAGGTCTGCAAAATAAGGATAACTGGGTGAGCATAACTCCATAGGAGTCCAAGACTACTGATTGATGATTTGTTTGCTTACTTATTCAAATAAAAAAGAGGAAGGTAGTCTAAATAGATGGAAATTGGTGTGTGCACATGTGCATGTGTTATGCTTGTGTGTGCGCTTCCGTGTGTGTTCATGTGCGTGTGCGCGCGCATGCGCGCATGTGAATTTACAGGTTTGGGTAAAATGATTGGAAATTTATGTTCATAGTATTAAAAAAATCATACCTCATAGTGATTTGGACACAAAACTAAAATTTAATTGCTTCATGGTATGACAGACATTTACATATTTGCTGGGAAGGGAAGTTGTCTAATGTGAAGCATTACTGGCACAGTAATCATATAGCACCTAAGATGTTTTCAAATCTTTTATCTAGAATGCTTCTGTCAGATGATGATATGTCAAATTAGATTAAATTTAATCAAGCTGTTTCAAATTTTTGTTGCTATTTCTACCAATTTGGAGACAAAAGTTCTTGCTTCAGCACAGTAAGTCCGGTTGTTGTGTATAATGTTCTCTTTTTTTAACTGCACCAAGTTATATGCTGGCGGTAAAGTTCAAATGGACATACAAATATTAGTTCATGTTTTGTCACAATTATGAATTTAGTTAAGGTAAATACTGATGTTGTATGAGTTTATGTTGCAGGGGTCAACTATAACTGTATTACATAATAATGGGTTAATTGTGGATAGACCCCGGAGATTTTTTTTGACTCTTTTAAGAGCCCCCCCGCCCCCGCCCCCCCCCCCCCCCCCCCACCTAAAAAAAAACACTCAGGGCTTCTGTCCTCACCTGGGCAGGAGTACAAGGGCGTATCTCCCCCAATGAAACTATAGGGGGTCTATCCTACGATTAGGAGATAGTACAGGGGGTCTATCCGCAACTAGCCTTATCAGAATTTGAAAGCAATATTGTTTTGATTGGAACTGTATTCCTTTTCAATACACGAGGATGTATATTTCATCTACAGTCTGAGAATGAACCTGTCTTTAGTTTTTAATCCATAGACATGCGTATTCCTTATACAGGCCTGGATCACCCTTGGTCGAGCACAGCTAAACTACGGGGAACCTGACTTGGCCATAAAAAGTTTCGATAAGGCTTTAGAAATTAAGGTACAGAGGTTAATATGCTCGTGTCTTTGTATCTGGACATACATTTTGCTCGCATGATACTAACTTCAATGTTTTTTGCATAGCCCAATCATGAAGAGGCACTGGCTGATCGAGAAACTGCATCACATCTTGTGAAGAGGAGAAAGCAACTTCATTCAACAGATAATATCATCAATCAGACACGTTACAAGGTTAGAGATGAAGCCAAATGCTCCGATGCCTCTGTCCTCATTGAAGATGAAGTCGAGAACTCTGATGCCCCTGCTCTACATTCAGAAGAAAATCAAAGAGCAAACGAGTCAACTTAGAAGTAACGTGAATTATGTACTGTCTTCAACTATGGCAAGATATCACTCATATGTGCTTAAAATACGGATACTGAAGCCCTTGCCTCTTTTTGTTGGAGCGCGGTCTGAGTTTTTCCCTTTGTGTACAAAGTACAAACACAACAAATCAGAATAAAAGTACATCCTTTGTAAGGCGTACATTATGTCCTTATCCATTTCACTTCAGTACACTGTTTTGTATCCATTAAGAATTTTTCTATGTTTCAATCACGAGCGCGATTGTATTATGGCAGAAATTGAACACGAAGTATAGAACTGTAAATATTTTCGAAAAGCACAGGCTGTTTATATATCCATTTATTGCACATCAATCGTCATAAACTGTCTTCCTGTTTCTCTCTCTAATCAAATTGCTACAACTGAGATTGACTGTATTATTTATTTTCTGACTATTTTTGTACTTTATGCCGCACGCATTACAAAGCGTCCCTCGTCCACCTGGACCCGTTCTCCATTGCGGGGTCTCCTCCGTCATGCAGTGACTGCATCTCCGAGTTGCTTCAGGACTCTTTGGAGAGCTAGCTTCGTCGCTGCTGCTAGCATCGCTGCTGCGATCATCGCTTACATGCTGTGCCGAGCTCTCCAGAGACAACTCCGGAGGTTTTACGGACCACGCGTGATTCTTGCCGTGGTTATTATTCCTCTTCCTCTTCGGTATACCGCGGCTATGAATCGCGTCGATTGCCCCTTTCTTAGGCCTGCCACGCTTACGAGCTGACTCTTCTGGATTCCGACTCTGGCCAAGTACGAACGCCACGCTTTCCTCTCTCCTTTTCCTCGGCCTACCACGACGACGAGCTACTCTCCCTGCATCTTCACACTGACTCGAACGCATCAACCCCGCGACGTTCTCTCTTTCTCTCACCCTCTTCGTTTCCAAAACATCCAGGAAGATTTTAAGTTCTTCCATCGGGTAGATTTGGATGGTCTCCAGAGGATCATCAGGGACACAAAGGGGTTCGCCGAAAGCATCTTCCTTGCTGCTAACGATGTCATCCAGCTCCGGGGTTTCAAAAGAGAGCATGAAAGAGAGAATCCGAGAGGAAAATATTGAAGTTTGGATGGGCGCAATGGGATCCCCAGGGGGTAGCAACAAAGGCTTGAATACTGTACATTGAGAGTTAACAGTTTTGTTTAAGTGTCCAGAGTTATATATAGCAAAGGTTTTATTAGGTTCAAAGAATTCAGAGATAATAATACATAATTAGTTTACTAAATTTGGTTGATGCTAGCCATATTAGAATTTCTGCAACCTTTGCCTTCTAAAAAAACGTGTGACAATTGGGAAGTCGAATGGGGAGCACCAGACCAATTTTATTGCTTTCTAAAGTACGCCACGCGTGAGCTTTGGTTACACTTAATTGTTACCGATGGTAGTTTTTTTCCCCCTAATGCTTTGAAATTATAAGTTGCAGTTCAAAATTTGGGGTCTCTTCGATTGATGATAAAAGAATTGAGGGTTTTGATATCGAATGACGCTAAAAAATGTTTGAATTTTTCAGTTGTTGGGATCACGAAGTTGAATAGTTGCATGCTACCTAGAGATAAGAGATTTTTGCAAGGGAGGATTTTGACATTCAAGTGACGCTAAAACTTTTGAATTTTTTTGGCTGTCCACATCTCGAAGTTGAAGGGTTGCGTTTTCCCCTAGAGGTGAGATTTGCCTTCTGATAAATACGCTGTGCATATCATAAAGAGTGGAGACACTTTAGGGAGCTTTGACAACCTACGCGTTTTTGCCGTTTCTGTTTTATTTTCTTTAAAAAAATAATGAAACACGTTTGGTGAACGTGGTGTTTTTTCACCTGACTCTTTACAAAACCTAAAAAATAAACGTTTTTCTTAAAACACAAAAAATATGTTATGAGATTCTTTTTCTTCACCTAAGCCGCCGCCGCTCGCCAGTCGCACCCGCCACTGCCCGTCCGCCCGCACGCCCACTGCTGCCGTTATATACATGGTCAAACTAGTTTGACCAAAAAATATTAAAATGTTGTTTTCAAAACACTTCTGAAAAAAAAATATCATGACATAATGTTTTTCTACAAAAACACAACAAGAAAATCACATTGATTACCAAACACACTAGCTCTCAAGTTTGGTTTTCAAAACTATATATTGTCAAGCCTGCCTTCCCCTTTACCCCTAGTCTGCTGGAAGCCTTTCTTTTGTACCACGCGTAACGTATTCGAATTGTTGAAATGTGCTCTCGGGCAGCGCACCCCTACTAACATATACTAGGGGTAGGCAACATTTTATAATTTCAAATAAACCTTTGGTTATTGTTTGAACTGCAAATCTTATCAGATAAGACTTATACGATGTTACAACTTAGTTTTAACTTAGGGCCTGTTCGTTTGGCTATAAAAAGTGGGAAATCAAAGAAATAGAAAAGTGGGAAATCAAAGAATTGTTTTGGGAGTGTTTGGTTTGCTAAAAAAAAAAGGAAATCAAAGAAATGGAGATGAAATGAGATGAGTTGTCACATTATTATTGGATGATGTGAGTGGTTTTTTAAGAAAACTAGTTTTGATGTGTTCGGTTGGCAAAAAAAATAAGGAAATGAATTATAAGAAACCTATTTCCTGTAGTTTTCTTGTTTTCTTTTGTTCGGTTCATTCTTAAAAATAAGAAATGAAATGAGATGAGATGAGTTGTCATTGTATTATTGGGTGATGTGAGGAAAGTTTAAGAAATGTGTTTTCATAACTTTTTGGGATGAAATGGAAGAAATGAAATGTTAATGAGATGAAGTGAATTGTTATATTATTTTATTGGATGATGTGAGTGATTTGAAATGATGAAAAGAGATGAGTTGAGTGATGTTTGGATGAAAATAATATTTTATTAGGGTGATGGATGAGTTGTTAGATGAAAATAATATTTTATTAGATATGGTGGATGAGTTGTTAGATAAAAATAATATTTTATTAGATGATGTGGATGAGTTGTTGAATGAAAATAATATTTTATTGGATGTTGTGGGTGAGTTTTAGGGATGGAAATGGAAGAAATGGGTTATTTGGAGATTTCTTGGTTTTCCATTTCCATTTCTTGGTTTTTAGGAAATAACCGAACAGCCCCTTAGACTAAACATCAGGGGAAAAAAAAAAAAAAAAAACCCAACCCTGACCGATTGTTAGGTAACCGCCCATAACTTTCAAAATATGAGAAAAATCCCCCTTAAGATTTTATTAGAAAAACCCCTAAAACAGTAGCTACAAGTCTACACAGCAGGGAGTAAAATTATGCAGGGGATATTTTTTTTAAAAAAAAGATTGCAATTCACACTTTTATGAGGGTTTTCTGATAAAATATTAAAGCTAAAAAGAACTTTATGATAATACCTAAATTTAAGGGGTTTTCCCATTATTTTGACAGTTATAGGTGGTTATCTAATAATCATCCAAACTTGAGAGGTTAATTTTTGCTGGTACTTAGCCTTTAAATTAAATGACTTACGACCATGCTATCTAACACCAAAACTTTAGGAGTCACTTTTATGAGAATCTTCTACATCCTTTCAGTTGTGAGAATCTCCTACATCCTCAAAACAAACAAAATGCAATGTTTATAAATATTTTATTTTTCTTCTTTGCCATAATACATATTTTCGTTTAGTTTTCTACTCAAGTTAGAATCATAAGTAATCATATAGTTTTCTGTTCAAGTTGGAATCATATATTCTAATAATATAATATTTAGTAAATCATAAGTAATCAAAACGTTAGTTAATATTTTCTGATAAAAGAATTTCTTTCTTAACAAAACTCCTATGTGGTCTTGGAGACGGAACACAAGAATGAGTTCCGGTCTGGTACACTAATAAGATAGAAAAATCTGCTGGTTTCTGATGAGAGTTGTTTTTGTGTTAAAACTAAGAGAAAACCCTGCAATTAAGATTCATTGAGGGAAAATATTGCGTAAAATTTAGGACGATCACGTTCTGTCATATAGTGCTAGAGCGGCCTTCAAAAATCCTCTAATCTTAATAAATAAATAAACAAAAACTCAGGACTAAAAATGAGAGCACTACTGTAAAAAGCCAGCAAGTAATATTCTGTAAGAAAGAACGAATACATGGGCCCATACTAATTAAACCCAAAAAGAAAAACACCCAGCAACCAAAATTTAGACATTGAAAAAGATAAATTTTTTTATTTACCCTGGCCTCTTTGGTTTCGATGTTAACAGTGTCAACCAAGCAATAACTAACAAGCAATCCCCGGTCAAAGCACAAACAAAGGAAAAATGAACCGAGAAAACAAAAAATATACACCATCCCGCTCGAGATGTTGCCGACCATAACAATATAAGATGAAAAACAATAAGAATTGAGAAAATGCCAGGTCCCTTTATTCGCTTACTCACAACTCAATGAGCGAAAAGTAGAATGATTCCGCTATAAGTCGATTCACTCAAAATTTTCAAAGGTTATCGCATATTGCTTTTGTAAAATCAGTAGTGGATGCAGTGCCACCAAGATCACCTGTTCTGTATTTTCCTTCAGCAATGGTCTTGAGTATTGCATTTTGGATCCTATCAGCTTTATCAGTTAGCTGCAGGTGACGAAGCATCATGACAGAGCTCAGAAGGAGAGCTGTAGGATTTGCGAGATTCTGCAATCAAAAATTCATAAAAACAAAATTAATCAGTCACGAAGCAGATGATAAAATTGGAAAGCGACAACAATAGAAGGCAGATTGTGTTCGGTGAAAGACCAAAAAACAGAGGTTGCATCACTCGAGCTAACTGATCTAATGATATTTATAAGAATTCCTTTTAGTTTATATGCGTCATCTTTTCACTCTAAATTGCTGGCCACCATAGATCAGTTGAAAGTTTGTGATTGGATTTTTGTTTTAAGAGAAACAGGTGTTGCCATGTTCCTCCATACTGTTAACTGGTGCCCAACTGTGCATACATCCAAGCCATTGATTATGATCCAAGTATGCTTGATGATTTGCTCTAGATCTGTGTCATTTCAACAATACACTAGCGAGGGATACATCAGCCCCATTAATTTTTTTTAACTGGACATTGTATAGATTTTAAAAATATACAATGAAGAAGCACTGCGTTTTCCATGCTTGCATTTATAGAAAAGATATTGAATGTATAGCATGCTAACTTATAAACACCCGTCTTAATGGTTAATTGTAATTTAATCCACTTGCTGCGCCAAGGTTCAAGGAAATCCAACATCGGAGGCGCGGTTGCATGTTTTTTGATGTGTAGTTTGAACCAAAAGCAGGGATTCAAAAGTTGTAGTGGGAACTGAGCTCAAAATGAATACAGGCAACAGGGAATTGTGCTGAAAATTAACTAATCAGTATTGCTGGATGATTACTTGACCTAGTTGGAATAGAAAACTATCCAACTACTATAATGTTACTGCAGTACGGTAGCTAGAACTGCACATTATTGGAATATGAATCTACTACTTATTACCAATCACAGTGTTCTACAGCGAGTCCATAAGTAAAGGAGGCTTTATGGCACCAAGCCATTCTCAATGAAGGCTGACATAAGTCAAGTAAAAAGGAAAAATAATACAAATATAGATAAGGGGTTTTTGCTTCTAAAGCCACGTTTTACTCTGATTTATTTTTAAACCCACGTACATTTATATGTATCTTTAAACCCAAGTACACAAACTTTTTATTTTCAAACCCAAGTGGTTATATTTGTTCATGTATATACTGTATTTCATTAAGATATAAACTATATCCCCAGTCCTCCTACTACCTCTGATCACCGCTGCCGCTGCCGCCTTCCTCCTACCTCCGACCCTCTCCCTACTTTCCATCTTCCCTCCATTTAGATCCCCTCCCCCCTCCTGCAATCCACAATCCACAATCCACAATCTTCAATCTCAATCCATCACTCAAAACCCACAAAGAGGACGGAGAGCCAGTGTTGTGGCGGCAGAGGACTTGTTTAGCGATGGAGAACCCATTCAAGAGCTTCACATCATTTGATTACTAGGATTGGTGAAAGGAGAGATGATGGAGCTGAAAAGGCGCAGACTTTTCGAGAATTTGGGGGAAAAGCAAATATACTTGGGATTTTCATAGATTCTGTGGATCACGGTTAGGGAAGAGAGGAGATGGAGTGTGAGGGCAGGAGGAGGAGAAAGAGAGGAGATGGATTTGATGCGTTAGGGGTTGTAGGATGGAGGCATGGCGCCGGCTGACGGGTGGTTGGAGAGCCGCGAAGGGGAAGGGTTGGAGATTTAATTTTTGTTAAATGAAATACAATATATTCATGAGCAAAACATCCA
>BQKN01000692.1:73261-106390 GCA_022839385.1 Asparagus kiusianus | reverse complement strand
TCTCTTTGATTATGATAGGATAGACAGGTTTGCAATAACGGGGTGTTTGTTTGCATGAAAGTGAAAAATGAAGTGACGCGCTTTCAACACTTTAGGTGTTTATTTTATTGAAAATGTCTATGAAAATGAAATGCAAACAAGTGCCACAGATTTAATGCACATTTAACTTCCCCTAGAAGAGTGCCAAAGTCATTATATTATAAAAGCAAAAAAGCGGAAACCACACTTAAAGATTTTATTATTAACCATATTGAAAAAAATAATATGATTTCAGATAAAGAGTGCTGGGATATAAAGAGTTCAACGAGGACTTAATGGATTGCAGAACTGAAGTAGGAGGCAAGTACTGTCACAAACCTTTCCCGCAATATCAGGAGCAGACCCATGTACAGCCTCAGCCAGACAAATGCCTCCCTCACCAATATTGCAGCTGAATAAAATGTTGTGTGAATGAGATCAAGTGCTTACAGTTGTCAATAGATTGGAAGAAAACAATGGTTACCTAGGAGTCAAGCCCAAACCACCAATCAAGCCAGCACACAAGTCACTAATTATATCTCCATATAGATTTGGCATCACTAATACATCAAAGAGAGAAGGATTTTTCACGAGCTGTTTCAAGCAAGGCAAAATATGAGTCAAAACTGATAAGAAGAAGAGGGCTGAAAACAATATTTGACTTGCAAATAGCTTTAAAGCTCCAGTCATGCATTTGTGACCAGAGACACTCATTTCTAAAGTGAATTTAAATTTGTATTTCTTCCTGTATCCATGAGGAGATGCACTCATTTCTAAAGCTGATACAATCCTATCTTATTAGCTCCCATGATAGAGACATACCATCATGCAACAGTTGTCGATGATTACTTCCTCATAAGTAATCTCAGGGTACTTCTCAGCTACCTCACGGCAACACTGCAAATGGAGATGAAAGAAGCACATTAAATAATTTTACTTTGACATTTAAGACTTTAAATCCTACAGTCAGCATACCTTGAGGAAAAGACCATCAGTCTTTCTCATGATGTTTGCTTTGTGAATAGCTGACACCCTTTGTCGGCCATTAGTCTTGGCATAGTGAAACGCATATTCTGCAACCCTAATACTGGCTTGACGAGTAATGATCTTAAGACTTTCCACAACACCTCTCACCACCTTTGAGTCAAAGTGATGAAATCTTTTTTCAGTATCTTGGTTATTATAAAACATGCAATGATCAAAATGTAAACTCTAGGTACCTGGTGTTCAAGGCCACTGTACTCCCCTTCAGTGTTCTCACGAATTGTTACCAGATTGACATCATCATATCGGGTTTTGTATCCAGGAAGACTATAACAGGGCCTCACATTGGCATACAGACTCAACTCTTTGCGTAAAGTAAGGTTCAAAGATCTGTGGCCCTTTCCAATGGGCGTAGCCATTGGTCCCTTAAGGCCCACACCATTTTTACGAACTGATTCCAGACTTTCCCATGTGATAAAGCTCTGTGTTCTTGGGTCCACTTGGTCCCCAACAAAATGTTCATCCCAGTCAATAGGCACTTCAGCTGCATTGAACACCTGCCGTGAAACAAATCAACTGTTACTGGCTTTACACTTACTACCATGGTTTTGTGAATGCAAATCATGAAAATGACAATAAGAGGAAGGAGGAGGATGGGTGTAGGTGAAAACATGACGGGGAAATTCAAGAAAAAACAAATGTGCAGAAAATCAATAGCAATAAACAACGCTAACCCCCAGAAACTAATGCTAAACATGGACTATGAATTGCCATCGTCTCCTGCTTTTGGCAGATGAGTGACAAACCAAAGCCTCTCTCTGACTAGAATTGAATAGAACAGCTTAGCACAGTTTTCCAACAACATTTCTATCACACTATTCATGATTGAAACCATTTGAAGCCAACGGTGCATGTTTTAAAGCTTGTAATGCATATCAAAGTTGAAATCTAATTCAAGGTAACTCACATTAATAAACTCCAGCAACCAGAACTTGGAACATTGTCATTGGTGCCCAACTCGAGCCAATAAACCTATCAAGTTGGATTTGATTGTACGCATTATTGTAAGAAACAATCTAGGCCAAGCAGTGCATAGTGACCCTTACAGGCCCTAAGCAGGGCATGTGAAACGTGCCAGCTGCTTAAGCAGCTGAAGGAGCTGCCCCTTCTTAAGTGGTCTGTTTGATGTTTAAACAACTAGAATCAGGAAGATAGTGGTGGGCTCAACGAGCCAGTCGAACCGTTACTTAGTCCTAAACAACAAATTATTCCTCTCAAGCAATATGCTCTCCCACAACCCTTTTCTTCTCTGCTGCCCTCCCCTTCTCTCTAGTGCGTATTAATGATGAAACCGAGTCTGACAGAGCATAAACTACCTCTACTCATTAGCCTGACACCTATCAGGTAAATTTATCTGATCCATGCCTATATCCATTCCTTTTTGTTCTCAATTTATCCTATTTTAGTTGTTCTTTTCCTCCATCTTCTCTCCATTTTACTCTTACTGATGCTATTGTTCCATGTTGTTATTGGCTTGTTGGTGCTGCATCTCCTCCTCTTCTCTTTGTTATCCATTTTAGAATATTCCGATTTTTTGAATTTTCTAACTTACTATCAGTTTCAGGTTTTTTTACATTTGTTAATTGTAATTTAAAAAAGAAAAAGAAAAAAAATGCCCAATTAGTGCTAGGCAGCGGGTTGACCACCTAGGTCCACCTCGGAGAGGGGCTCCAATCTGAAAGCAGAAAAATTAAAAAGAAGAAGATAGGATTTAAATAAATAGGCTTCACACATTAGGGCTTCACACCTCACTAATGCTTTGTTTGGGAGTTTAATAAGGGAAGGGACGGAAAGTTAAATAATGGAAAGGAAATGTAGGGAATGAAAGTGAAAATATAAAATGTTGTTTGTAATTTCATAATTGAATAAAAACGAGGAGTGGAAGTTTAGTAAGGGGAACGGAAGTAAATTTGTTTTACCTTGTTTGGGAGTTCTAATAAAGAGGAGGGAAGTGAAGTGAATATGTATAAAGTTACATAAATACCCTTACATATTGGATGTAAGTATATATTATCCATTGATTTTAATATCATAAGGGTATAATTGTCTTATCACATTGTAAAATTTTACATTGGTATCCCTTCCATCCTCTACCCCACAAATTGGAGGGGAGAAAATGGAAGGAAAT
Organism: Asparagus kiusianus; assembly: GCA_022839385.1. Classification (NCBI taxonomy): domain Eukaryota; kingdom Viridiplantae; phylum Streptophyta; class Magnoliopsida; order Asparagales; family Asparagaceae; genus Asparagus; species Asparagus kiusianus. Next base: position 103,200 of record BQKN01000692.1, on the reverse strand, counting down.
TTAACCTTCCATTCCATCCTCTAACCCCTCAAAAAAACTCCCAAACAAGGTGAAATTAAAATTTCACTTTAACTTCATCCATTAACCTCCATCCAAACAAGGCGTAAAGAATAAGCTTCGCACCTAAGAGTTTCACACAGAGCTTCGCAACCGAGGAAATTCACATGCCAAAGCTCTTCTCACACTTGACAAGAGAAGCCATTGACAACTTTTACTCATAACTCAGATTTTTTGTTCATCGATGTCTATTCCTCATGAATGATTACACATCTTATTTATAGAAGAGAAAATCACCTAACCACTAAAGAAAACAAATCAAAATTTCTAACCAAACCATATCAACGTAATTAGAGAAGATGCAATCCAAACAGATCCTGACTATATCATTGTCATGAAAAGCAAAAGATTACATGACAGTGATTGCGCATGAGAACGCACCCTTGAACACAATCAGGAAAAAAGAATGGACAGCCATGCTTCCCCCCGTCTTTCTCAAGCTTCATTTCACATTTCAGTCACGAACATCACTTCATAGGTCAAATTGAAAGTAGTACTACTGCAACTATAACTGATAGTGCCACAATGAGAACTTCCCCGTGCCGAGTTTGATCACACATAAGATAATACAAGCATGCAAAAGTCTGTAATAAACAACAGGTACCGTAATTAATTCCTGCAATTACTTTATGCATACATGTCTTAATGATTCCTATCTAGCCAAGGCCTTGCAAAACTAGATGAATGAATTCGCATAATAGATTTTCTTATTAGGCTATTACTACACATAAACCGACCTTCGTGTCCGAAAAATAAAACAACTCCTATCCTAGTTGCATGTACACTAGTGACACCTTGGAAAATCTCAAACCTTGACAAAATTACATGCATATTGGATACAAAAACTTCAAATTCATTAACCTAACGTCTGGTAAGCTTATGATTCAAACTTTAACTAACGATCATTAAATCCAAGCAACATAAAACAAAACAATCAACAATTTTCCATAAAAATCAACAAGTCAAAGAAAATTTACCTTCTTAACTGATTCTGCGATCTCGGGGCCAATTCCGTCACCAGGAAAGAGCGTAGCTCGAATTGGCTCGCCCGCTACAGTCGAGAGAGATCGAACGCCCGATACTTGCTCGAACAAATTCTTTCGGAGCAGACGACGAAGCGCCATGAAATTAACTGATCGAAGAGATCACAATCAGCGATTCGAAACCCTAAACGTTACAAAATCAAAGGAAGGGGCAAATTTTCGATGGTGATCGAGAAATTACCCGAAGAAACCCTAGAAAGGTGCTGCGAGAGACGAAGGTGGATCGAGCTCCTCTTGGATTTAGCCAATCAGTGAGGCCTTTTTAGCCTTCGTTCGAGCTCATCAAAATTTATTCGCCCCATTTTGATCGTTCTGGTATCGGAGGTCCCTGTTGAAATTATTACCCGACCCGACTTTTTTTACGTCATCTACTCCTCTATACTTGAGAGAAGCTCTAAAAATTTACCGTATATATGCACAGTATATATTACAACAAATTACCGTGTTACAAATAGTAAATCTTTGAATCATACTTAGCATGTATGATTCTGTTTATACTACGGCAAATTACTGTATCATAAATAGTTTTTTTTTTAAGTATAGAGTAGTAGATATTATTTCTATTTTTAAGCGTATAATAATCAAATCAAATATATTAAACTTTAGAGGGAGACATGTTCAAAATACAATGCTTAAAAAGACAGGGGGTATGCTTTGGACAAGGTACATACTAGTGTATTAAATCCTAAAATCTTTCTGGTTTTGCATTAGTCCTCCGAATCATAGAAATTGCTCCAAAGCCTCTCAAATTGTATCAGTTTTCTGAATTAGGCCCTCCAGCTAGAGCTTGTTTTCAAAGTTAACTATTTGGTTGGAATGTTAACTATGTTTTTTCTAAAAAGTCCAAACTTGGTTTAAATTGAGAGAGAAGAATTTTAGTGCTGATTTTGAGGACGACATAAGAATGGTTCTTTCTCAAAGGATGAAGTGGTAGCTAAGGAGAGGGGAAGCCGAACTCTAAAGGGGGGTGGAGTTACTTAATGGGATTAGTTTAGTAATTATTCATCCATTGTTAACTACTGACCTAATCATGATTAGCTTATTAGATGAATTTTTTTTGGCAAGGGATTAATCTCAAATATCTTATATGATATAGAGACCTAATTGCAATTTTCAGTGATTTGAGGGAAAAATCTCAAAATAAGAAAGATACGAGGGACTAATACGACCCAACCCAACTCTTAAAAGATTCTCTCATATTAGCCCCTAGCGTATATCATATTATTAACTAGATTTCTGAATACCAAAGAAACGAGAAGACGTATAAAACATAAAGCTTGCGAAGTCTTTAAACTTTGGGTATGATTGTGAATGGAAAACACATGTTTTAAGTAAATAAATGGAAAATGAAAAGCATATGCTTATGTGGAACTCTAATGAACTGCAAAACTTTCCACATACTATCACGATTTTATAGAAAAAACTATCTATTTTATAAAATTAAGTAGAAAACCCCACCGTTCTATAATAACGGAAAACAATTATGCATCAATCCAAAGAGTAGAGAGAATAAGGTATCTTTTGCTTCATTCAATATAACAAAGGGGGTTGTGATGAACTATAATTTGTGTACTGGGGTTTGCTGCAATTTACTCAAAAAGGGAATCCATCGTCTGGATCGGGCCGTCAAACGCAGACCCATGGGCCTTTGCGCGTGCCCTCTTCCCTTTTATCCCCAATTCTCTCTGCGGTCTCTGTTTCCCGCCATTTTTTATTCCCGCCCTCTGAACCTGGTAAAATCCCCTTCTCTCCCCTTGAAACCCTAGTTTCGCAATGGACGCCGAAATCAAAGCCGAGTTCGAGAGGAACGGTTTCTTGTTTCAAGAAGAACAAGAGCAGATCCTTCAGAAATGTAATCGCTCCCCTTACAATTTCTCTCGTTAAACCACAAAGTTCTAACGAATTTTTTTATTATTTATTTATTTTTTCCTCTTAGGTCTGAGCATGTGCATCAATTACAGTCTCAGCCCTTCGGATCTGGTCTCCAACTGGGAGATTTACTATCTCAACAGGTGAATTTAGTTGATAAACCCTATTTTTTTTCTGTTTGCGATCACGGGACAAGAGAATGGTAGATATGGGTTGTTTCATTAGGTTTTTTGCTGTTAGAAGAGACATTATTTTAGTCTTTAAGGAATGGGGGGATCTTTGCTCCCATTTTACTCTTTTGTTTTCATTTTTTAATGATTCTTCTTATTCTTGCGTGTGTGTTCTGGGAGTAGGATCTGGAAACTAATCATAGTGCACATTTTGGGGAGAAAATGAAATAGATGAAGAGTTTAGTTGAATTTTCACATTTTTGGTTTATCTACCGTCTTATTTAATCATGGTGTAGTCAATTTAAGTGAGATTTTGATAAGATTTGGTGGCTTTGGTAAAACTAGGAATTTAATTTATTGACATTATTTTCAGACATTATTTCAGTATCAGTGATTAAATTCCAGCTATTTAACGTGATTAAGAGTTAGTGAGGAAAGTAGAGAAAAACCCTTATTGTATTATGAAATCTTTTGGGCTTATATAGGCCCCTACAAATACAACCTCCAAATAACCCCTTAACTATTATCAATATGTCAACACTCTTCCTCAAGATGGGCGAAAGATATCCACTAAGCCCATCTTGTCACATCCTCTAATCATATCTACTGAACTAAGTCCCTTAGTTAGACAGTCTGCTACCTATTCCTTAGTTGGAACATGACTTAACTCTAGTAATCTATTGTCCAACTTCTCTTTGATGAAGAACCTATTGATCTTGATGTATTTGGTTTTATCATGTTGTACTGGGTTGTTGGCGATACCGATGGCTGATTTGTTATCACACCACAGCTTCATCTTGGTTCCTTGATCCAGGTTCAGCTCTATCAGCATATTTTTCAACCACAACAACTCCGTAACTACCAAGGCCATAGCTTTATATTTTGCTTCAGCTGTTGGTCTTGTCACCATTGACTGCTTCTTGCTTTTTCACGAGACTATGTTACCTCCTACAAAGATACAGTATCCTGAGGTGGACCTCCTGTCATCAGTACAGTTAGTCCAATCAGAGTCACAGTAACCCTCAATGCTCACATGTTCATTCTTCCTGAATATCAGTTTTTTTCCGGGGACACTCTTTAAATATCTCAGAATCTGGTACACTACATCCATATGATCCTTCCTCGGATCATGCATGTAGCGGTTCACCACGCTCATTGCAAAAAAAATATCTGGACGTATGTGATTCAAATAAATCAACCTGCCCACTAGCCTCTAGTATCTGTCACGATCAACTGGTTCTCTAGCCTCCGTATCCAGCTTGAATTTTTGGTCGATCGGTGTAGTTGTAGGTTTGCACCCTAATATTCCTGTCTCTTTGAGAAGGTCCAGTACGTACTTCCTTTGGGAGAGGACAATCCCCTTCGCTCCTTGAGCTATCTCTATTCCAAGAAAGTATCGAAGCAAACCAAGATCTTTCATCTCGAATTCCTTACCTAGTCTCACTTTGAGTTGGGCAATCTCCTTTTCATCATCTCCTGTAATAATCATATCATCCACATATACCGCAAGCATGGTAATGTGGCCCTTATTCCGTCAAAAGAACATGGTATGATCGGTGTTAATCTGCTGATACCCCATACCTATCATAATCTGTCTGAATCTGTCAAACCAAGTACGAGGAGACTGCTTCAGCCTATAGAAAGACTTCTTCAATCTGCAGACCTTGCTTACTGTCTAATCTGTATCGAATCCTGGTGGTATTTCTGTGTATACCTTTTCTATTAGATTTACATGAAGAAATACATTCTTCACATCTAGTTGGTGTAGCTTCCATCCATCATTTATTACTAGAGAGATCAAGGTCCGAACAGTGCTCATCTTCGCACCGGTACAAAAGTCTCATCATAGTCGATTCCATATGTCTGACTGTACCCTTTTATCACCAGACGAGCCTTGTACCGCTCAACCTGTCCATCTGGATTCTGCTTCACAGTGAAGACCCATTTGCATCCAACTGCTTTCTTTTTTCCTGATAGTTTTACTAACTCTCAAGTGCGGTTCTTCTCAAGAGCCCCTAGCTCCTCGTGTATAGCCGTTTTCCACTTTGGATCCTTCTTAGCAACCTGTTAATTATTAGGTACAGTAACGGAGTCCAATGATGTAATAAATGCTCCATGTACAGGGTGGATGTTAGAATATGATACAAACTGGGTAAGATCCTAACCACATCTATCAGGAGGATTTTTCGTATTGCTACGAGTAATCCTGCGTACTGATATTTGTGTGGAAGGAGTAAAGAGAGGAATGATATCACATTGGGAGGAATCTGGTGGTAGTGTAGGTATCTCAGGAGTCGAGGCAGACGTTATCAAGGGACTTGACACCAGAGACACTATAGATACTGTTCCTGTAATTTGCTTCCCCTTCCTATTACAGGTAAGTAGCTCCCCCTGAATCGCGAACCTAACACCTCTTATCTTATTCTCTTCTTCTTTTTTATTCACCTGCTCCTCCTCAACCAATTCTCCTTCCCAGGGAATCGATAGAGAAATCGATTTCTCTATATTATTCTCTACATTGTTCACCTGTCTCTCACCATTTTCCCCCTCTAGCCTCATACTTCCAGTATCGGGCGAGTCACCAACAGATGAGGTTACCTCCCGGACGAGTCACCAACGGATGATGCTACCTCCCGAGCGAGTCACCAACGGATGAGTTTTCAAAAGTACACATCTATGTTCACGAACAACCTCTTCTTCACCGGGCTTCAGCAAACATATCCCTTCTGAGTAGCAGAATATCCCATAAAGATGCACTTTATCGCTCTAGGGGCAAGCTTCCCGACGGATGACCTGTTGTCCTTCACAAAGCACACACAACCAAACACCTTTAGTGGAAGAAGCCCACCATTATCTCCATTCAACGTCTCACACGGAGACTTCTAATCCAGTACTCTCGAGGGCATTCTGTTGATCAACGTCGCTGAGGTCAACACTGCTTGCCACCACAATGTTTCTGGGACATTCATGGAGATCATCATGCTTCTAGCAACCTCTAAAAAATATCTGTTTTTCTCTCCGTTATCCCATTCTGAGCTGGTGTGTATGGACATGTGGTCTGGTGCTGTATTCCCTGAGCTGACAAGTATTTCTCAAGCACTCTGTTGGTATATTCTGTCCCATTATCAGACTATAATACCTTTACCACTGCTCCGTATTGAGTCTGAACATTCTTATGAAAGTTTTGGAAGCAACCAAACACTTCATTCTTATTTTTTATCAGGTATAACCAAGTAACACAAGAGAAGCAATCAATAAAGGTAACAAAATACTTGTATACATTCATAGAACTTGTGGAACAAGGCTCCTAAACATCTGAATATATCAGGTCAAATACACGAGAACTCCTATGACCAGAACTAACATAAGAACTTCTAGTAAGTTTTCCAAACTCATATGCATCGCACACACGTTTCTGTTTATTTGCTCTCTCAAATAAAGATGGATATAATCTACTTAAAACATTAAAGGATGAGTGTCCCAAATGCTGGTGATAAAGCATCAACATACTCTCAACACTCATCTCAGATCCTACTCCTCTCTCTACCATAGATACCAACGCTGAGTCCAGCTCTTCACGATTCAGGTACCACAGTCCACTATTCCATGTGTCAGTCTCAAGTCTCCGTCCTGGCTCCTTCTCCTGAAAGATCACATTGAAAATGTTAAAAAAAATAATGTATTTTAGTTGGAGTATGATAGCACTAATGGACAAAAGATTGACTGGAAAGAAAAGAGCATGCAAAATATTGGACAAAGTTACCGAATCTGTACAATTAACAGTACCCTTATCAACCACTAGTTAAAATGGACCATCAACTGTTTGAATACTATCAATCGATACTAGGTGAGTATATGATGAGAACTTACTAGCATTACCTATCACATGTCGAGACATACCGGAATCGACTATTCATTCTGATAACCTATCGGGGACATAGAAGTAAGAGAATGTATGTTATCAGTATCTTTGGTCGGATGAGCATAAGTAACAGTGTTGCCACTGGCGAAGAACGAAGTGGATACCTCAGTCCCACTCATCCTGTTTTCATCTCCTGCTACTCTCTGCTTCCTCCTGAGTATCTCCAGAAGAGCATGATCCTCCTCAGTAAAGACCACCTCAGGTGCTTCCTCTCCCTCTACTACCACCAGATTCGCTCGGTTGCCTGCGCCTCTTCCACCTCGTCAACCCCCACGGTCACGACCACGACCTCCGAACTGTCTACGACCACCCGACTCTCCTTCCTTGGGTGGTTTGGTGTAAGCATGTCTTAAATGACCCATTTTACCGTAGTTATAGCACTGCCGAGTCTCTCCCTTGGTTCCAGAATTGGAGGCTACCAGTGCTGACTTCACTACAGGAAGTCCACCTGTCCCCGCCTGCAGCCTAATGCGAGTCTCTTCCTGGATCATAGTCGAGACTGCCTCCTTAAGTATGGGAATCTTCGGCTGAGCTAGCAGTAATGTAGTCCTCTGAGCAAACTCCGATGTCAGCCCCTTGAGGAACACCATAGTCCTCTCCTGTAGAAAGACCTCTCGTTCCTTACACTCCGGGTCCTTACAGCTCGTTCGAGGCGAGAAGTGATCATAATCTATCATAAGCGTTCCAGCTCTGTGGCATACACCTGGATAATCCTCTCTTCTTGGACTGTGGCGTCGATTTCTCCTTTGATCTGGAACACCTTCAGGTTATTCCTCATCCCATCATTGGTCCTCCTTAACTTCTCCCAGATATCCATCACCTTCCCGATGCCATCTACTGTGGCGACGATCCACTGGACCAATGAGTTGAGGAACCAGATGTACACCAACATATGAGTGGACTTCCACTCATTTCTTTCAGCTGAGCCCTCAGCCGGCTCTGCCTTCTCTCCTGTCAAGTACCCCTCCAGGTTCCTCCCTGTAAAGGTGTATCTTATCCGTCGTGATCAACTTAGATAAGTAGCTGGTCCATCAAGCTTCAGATCGATGGGTGGAAGCTCCAACTTTTTCGGTGACCTTATCGTATTCTCACCAGCTGACAACTTCATCAGCTGCATCAAAGTTGAGACCTTCGAGGGGTTCAATTTCTTGATGATCTCCTCCATCGATCAAGCTCTAAATCAACCACCTGTGCTCCTTCTCTTTAAACCCTTGTTGTGCACATGGAAAATTTCGGCATTACAACTTTTCTGGACAAAACTTTCAGAGAGAAATGATATTGCTACACCGTTAATACTGGTGTATCCATTTGGGAAAGATGATGTATAGCAATGGATTCAAATCCTTTCTAATTAGGTGGTAACTGGAGAGTGTTCAATTACCCTAATTCTATTTCTCTATTCCAATTCCAATGATTGAGATGAAGTCACATAGGATTTCCACTATAATAATATTGGTTTTCACAATAGTGGTTCCGAAAACAATAGCGGTTTTCAAGATAATATTTAGAGTCTATGTGGCTTTGTCTCAAGCCTCATAATTGGAATAAAGAGTAAGGATTGTGGTAAATTGGACACTCAACAATTGCCACCTTGGCAATGCCCCTACCTGCACCCTCCACCCACAAAAAAAAATGCTTTCCCCTTTGTGTGCATATTCAACTCTTCTTTTAGCTATATCGTTTAGTAATAGGGATGATGGAATTCTTGGTGAAGTGTAAATTACCAAACTAGCCTATGTTAGTTAGCCTACTCAGACATACAACTTTGAACAAAGGTTCCTATTTATTGTGAAATTCACTATCCACAAAAAATGGAGCCAATTTACATGAGATACTCGTCTTCATTATAGGATCACAAATCTACTTCTGTTGATACCACGATATAAAGAAATATTTTTTTCTTCATTCTTTTTTCCTGTCCTCTAAGTTCTCCTAATGCTCATCTTGTCACCTTCATTTATGAATGTTTCATACAACTCCCAAAGGGACCCCTCCCCCCAAAACAAAAAAAGGGATAATGGTTTTGTTGTCAGGGTAGTTAACTCCTAAAAGTTGAGAGTTTGCACCCCATTTATCTATATAAATATCAATAAATTCCACGAATTTTAGGTTTTCCACATAAAATCTACCTTGTCCACCTTCCTCTTAGTTTTCTTTTGTACTTGGCCCATGATGCATGTTCTTGCCCTCACATTAATGAACTTCCATTGGGGATAATCCAACACGACATAAAATGCAAATTGATTTACCATGAAATATACAAGAGAAGATGAGAAAATTTACTTTAAAAGAAGAATAAGGAAAAGAAATAATAAGCTTAAACTCCTTGGTGTACACTTTTGCCTATGTCTATAGGCAAAAGAAGATAATCACTTTAAAAACAGTGTGATTATGGATTTGTGTATCATAATACCACTCAATCCCTAATCCTAAAAGGTCATAATTGCCATCTTACAATGTTTACAGCAGAATCCAACCAATCCTATATTTGGTAAAATATCCAAACGGGTTGGTAAATACACGATGCACTTTATTCACTTATGCTCTCAAACACTTGAATGATTTATGCATGACCATGCTTGATAGGTCCTGTGTAGTGGGAACGCTTTTGCCTCTTGTTAAATATAAACTATAACCCTCAACAATCATCATAACTTCAGAGTTTTTGTGTAGTGAGTACGGTGTTCAAGATGGTAGCAAAGCATCCTAGGTTCCCACATACCATAAATTTAAAGTGGATTTTCTAAAAATTGACACCATTGCATGAGTTTAGGTTTCAACCAGTAAAAAAGGGCAGTCAACCCGAAGGAATATGTTAGAATATAAAACTATAACTCTCAACAATCATCATAACATTATAAAACTATTACTCTCAACAATCATCATAACTTTGAAGTTCTGTTTGTAATGGTTAGGTACTTTAAGACCTCTGACTAAGGGGCTTGGTTTAGAACTAGTGCTTGCTAGAATTGAGTACACATTGTCTTCCTGATTTTGGATTGATGTCTTGTGGTCCTTCTTGATTCATCACATGTCCCTAATACTTCACTTGAATTAGCATCCTGGTTTAGCTTTTCCTCCTTTAATTTAAGCTTTTCTCCCGTGTTAATGGTTTAAAATGTTATCTATGCCCTACAGAAAAGTGCTGTTTTTTGAAATGAATTTTTTCTCTAATATTTTTTATCTTATCCATGTGATTTCCGTATATTAATTGCGGTATATTAATCTTTCTTGGTTTGCAATTCTATTAAGGCCTTCCTCAAGGTTCTAGTGCATTTAATTTGATATCATTCTTTCTATTTTTGTTCAGGCAACTAAGCGGATTAGTGTTAGAAAGCTCTCACATGGATGGTTTATTATTGTATATTCAGAATGATATGAAGGAAAAACTCATCAAGGAGGAACCTCATTTGCATATCTACTCAAGTAATGATGTTGACATGTGAGTGCAATAATATTATATTTGTGTTTAATTTCACTATATTTTAAGATGTGATATACTTTTTATAATAGAAAGTTGTAAATTGTTGGTGAAGACACTCGTGATGGTAGAGGTTGCATGTCTAAAGGTCAGCTATCAACAATTTAGAGGGATTTGTCCCTTGGGTGATGTCACCTCCATCTGAAAAGCGAATAGTCACACATAGGATGTGTATCAAGAGTTTCTGCTATGACAGTTCAAATGAACTCCATCAAATATAGCAGTTCAAATGAACTCCATCAAATATAGCTACAATGTTTGAGGAACATGGAAGAACTCTGCGGTCAAGTGTGCTCAAGCGAGAGTACTTGATTGTGACCTCTTCAAAAGTCTTCCTGCAGGGTATTACATGATAGTATGGGACTTGAGTTGAAAAACAGCTGCAATGTCCATTTCTTGGTTGCTACACTCATTATCTTAGTTCCTGGAAATCTTATACTGGTTCTATTAATTTCATTCATGCCAGTTTAACCTGCATCAACTGATTCTTTCGGTAGCATCAAATGGTCTGAGTTGCGCATACTGAACTTCCGTTATTCTACACAGGCTTCTAAATGATGAACATGATAGTAACAAAGAAGACAACTTTGAATCACCCAGCTGTTTGCATGAAAGGCCATTTTCAGAGGCATCTAACGGATCATCAACGCCCACAACGAATGAAAAGCCTTCATCTTCAAAGAACTCGAAAATAATCAACGATCGTATAACTCCATTTGGACAACGAATAAATAAATTTGTATCACAATTTACTTTCAATACTCATAATCAGGTGACTCAATCAAGAAGTCAAGAACTTGAAAATGAAGATGATGATGTCATTAGAAGAGTACAACCAGGTGAAAGATGCTCTTTGCACATTCATAGTTCACAGCCAGAACCAGGTTGCAGGTTCATGTTTGACAGAGTCGAAGATCGGGTAATGCAATCAACAATTAAATCCATGTGTAATATTTCTTATTTTGTCCTAAACAAATGTTTGTTGTGACTTAGTTTAATTATCTTGAGAACCGCATTAAAAGACATGCTCTCGCATATGCTGCATCTGGACTGCATGGAGAAGTCACTGATGCCACATTGGCGTCACAGGTAAAATCGCTTATTACCAAGTAAAGTTTCTTCTGTATGACAGGGTATTGATAATACAGTTAGTTCCGTCATTAAAATGTGGCATGCTATATTTGGTTCGATATATCTGTATTGTATGAAAACCACCCAATGTGCTTTCTTGATTACTTTAAACATCTAGTGGTCTACACAAATACCTCTCTTTCAAAATTGAGGACATTCACCTACAAAAATTTGTTTTTTTTCTTTTATCAGAACAGTATGTTTGCCGTGGGCATGGTTTGTAGTGATGGGGAAGGTCGTCTTAATGGGAAGTCTATCCTATTACAAGGAAGGTAAATATCTTTTCTCTTTTTGTCTTGTGCATGATTTTTATTGAACTGCATAGTCTTTGCTTTGTAGAATTAGTGTCTCTTTTTTGTTAATTTATTTTTTCCCTAGTGTTGAGCATTCTGGAGGGCAGCGTGTGCGTCTTGATCTTGAGAAATTAGACCAATTTTCGTTATTTCCTGGTCAGGTAAAAACCTGTGCCTTAGTCTAACATGAGTGTAAATCTGTTAGCAGTTTCTAGTAATTGAAAACATTGAAGTGTGATTTCAGGTCATTGGCATTGAGGGCCATAATCCTAGTGGACACTGTTTGATTGCATCAAAAGTGATTGATTTGATGCCTTATTCTGATGTCACCAGTCTGCCTCCAGCAAAAAGGCAAGCCATAGACCATCAACCAAATTCTGAGCCTAGTACGTTGAGAATGCTATCAATGGTCAGTGCCTTATTTGGAGACTTTGAATTTTGTTTTTATGAACATTCATTCTTTTAGTTGCTGGTTCATCTCGTATTGATATTCGTATCATGGAGAAAGAACAAGGCAATTAAACATAATTTGTCTAGAATTGGTTTTCTTTATCTTATTTTGGCTTATTATTTACGTTATGGACCATTTGTTGTCCTTTTTATTTAAATTCTCGAGTTGACTTTGGCAAATGATTAAAAACTGATGAGGTGTGGTTACAGCATAACCCCAAGGACATGTATGCCTAAAGGTTCATAATTTAAGAAAGGCCCAAAGTTATGAAATACATGCACATATATTGTATCTAGACCATTTTAAAGATAATATTGCAAAGTTTTTTCAAACGTCTCAAGATTATTAACAGTTAACTTGGTTTGCCTGGTACCAAGTGTGCTGTAGGGAAAACAAATTCCTTGAGGACATAATCCAAAAGCACCCTGAAGTAAGTACTGCTCACGCGAACCTATGTATGGTGTCTTTACTCCAATCATGTACGCACTCATATGTCGGTATATGAAAATATGGAGCAACACCTCAACTTAGATGTTCTGTTATGCGTACTATGCATTTTGTTCCTTTTCTACCTTTTTTCAAAGTAACAGGGAAGTTTCCTAAAAGGTTCTTTTGATTCTTTGTAGGTTATTGCAGCTGGTCCTTTCACAACTATAGATAATCTATTGTTTGAGCCTTTGACAGAATTGCTAGCATATGCAAGGAGAAGACAACCCCAGCTGCTTATTTTGGTGCGGCCAATGTTAATCTCTTTGCAACTGGAGACATCTTATTCCATATAAACCAGCGAAGGCTTAATAGTTTATTAGCATTTCTGCAGATGGGACCTTTTGTCGACTCCGAGCACCCAGAGATTAAAAAGGGAACTGTTGACAGAACCTTCGATGAGATATTTCATGTAGAAATCATTAGAAGGGTCTGTATTTCTTTCATATCTAGTTCCTGTTGAAGTTCCTTCTAGATAAAATTTGTATACTCCTTCAAAGCTTTTTGATTGCTCATATTGATCTTTAATGCAGTTGCAAGACTACACTGAATTTATGGGTTCTTCTGCTCGTGTGATTCTCATGCCATCTACACGTGATGCTAACCATGACTTCGTTTTTCCTCAGGTTTTCACAAATTTATAAACCTTTTATCCTTAAGTTTTGAGTTTTCGGCTAATGATGAGGATCAGTAATATTTGGTTATCATTAACTTCACCTTTCTCCCGGTTGTACAGTGGTCTGATGTATTCTGGATAGATAGATAGTAATACCGACGTAACATCTTCATTAAAAATTAAAGATGGAATATCATATTTCCTGAATCTTTATTCAGGCAAATTGATGTCCTCCAAAGCAGTTTCTAACTACAAGCAGCACCACCTGTCCATTCATGTAGCTTTTTTTGTTTCTGCGTTTTTGGGTTATTAATATCTGTGAAGGATTATAATTTACGCATTAAAATTATTTTTACAGCCTGCTTTTGATATCCAACTGCCAGAGGGTATGAAGAATCAGGTATTTGTTTCCACTGAGTTTGGATGTTCTTAGTTTTTGCTGTTCTAGTTTATTTAACATTTTATTGACATTCTTCTCCTGCAAACCAGATAGCTTTTCTTGCAAACCCCGTCCTTTTCAGTGCAAATGAGGTAAATATCATATTTTGCAAAGTTAATTTTTTGTAATTGAAGATAGTATATAAGATGCATTAAATCATATACATATGCGTTCCAGAAATCAGTGATCGTCAACACCACATATGCTGCCTAGCAGATAGTGCAAAATGGTTTCATCTGTTAGTTATCTTTTACTAATCAAATCGAAGTCTATGCCAAAGAGCTAGAATTTAACTGTCAAATACTTGCATAAATAACACCATCAACTGAATATCTCTGGAATTGACTTTGCTTTTTCTTTGTTCTTTTGAAGCTCAAATCAGCATTCTGCTTTGATGTGGTTACTCAACAGGCCGTAGCCTGATCTTTTTATGTTTATGGCATTCATCAAATGTGTTGCTTTCCTCCTCACAAGGCCAACATAGATAGACTATTATTAGTAAGCATAGAAGTAATTTGAAGTCCTTCATGCACTGTCATAATAGTTCAATTCAAGGGTTGTCCATCATAGAGTCCTGATTTCGATTGTTATCGGTGCAACCAAGGAGGTTACGGACATCAAACTACAGTATATTAGTTTGCTATTGCAAAACAATCATCAACTAAACGACAAAAGATGTTTTATTGAGCACTACATTTCAGTGAAGTACCTTTCTATTCAGTCTGTGTAGCATATGCGCACTTCTGATGAAGCGATGTTGTCTCAGATATTTGTTTCAAAACAGTTTTTTGAGACATGTATCATATGTTCTTTTGAGAAACTTAGCGTGTCACCATGTCTTATCCATGTCGCATGCCCGACTGTTGGTATCTGTGTTTTGGGGCTCTTGCCTAATTGTTCATCTAAAAAAGGGCTCATATAGTTCCCGTGTTTGGAAAAATAAGTGTGGCCAATTATGAGGGAAGAAACAATGTTGATTTATTTATAGCGTATAAAGTTCCAGCTATGATTCTATCATAAGTTTTAATTCTATTGGAGATTTCTGTAATTTTTCATATGTTATATCCGGATTCAGATGAAAGGGAACTGGAGCTGCAGATATATCTAGCCAAACGATGTCACTACACTTTTGCAATTCATGATTTTAGCTTCGTAAATCATAAAACAACTGAATTCCAATGATTACTGCATGGGCTACATAACTAGCCAGCCATGCTGTTGGATCAGAGTGCAGCAATTAAGAAATATGCTCAGAAAGCGAGTGTCTCTGAAGAATGTTCAGATAGTTGGCTGTAGGTTAACAAATAGGACATATGAGTGTTTCCCAGAAAATTTTTAGGTAATTTCACTTTTTTATAAAATGATTAATGGGAAGTTAGTAACTTCATTTGCATATTTAGTGGGGCTTGATATTGTTTGGGCATCTGCAACAAAGACAAGTAAGTGCGTCAATTAGGATGCACTACAGGATTCTAGTTAACGAAGCAATGAAAACTAGATTGACACCTAAAGAAACATCCAGTAGAGTTGAAAAGTATGTCATAGTTGTTAGTTTAACAAGGAAAAATGACCCTTAAAAAAACTGAATGGAGCGAATGGATTCAGTTAGCTAATCTGTGGACTTCGAAATAAAAGGTTGTTATTGTTGTGGGATAAGCATACAGTCCCATACATCTGGAACAACCAAAAAGTTACCGAACATTAGTGCTTTATGATTCATAATACATTTTAACTGTATGAATAACCACACATCTGATGACCAAAGAGAGCATGTTATCTTTGTGAAAATTTAAGGTAAATATTTCTTTTGCTTTAACAGTAAGGTGCACAAAATCCCTCTCTAAGGTTTCAAAACTAACACGTTCACCCCCTCTAGATTTTTATTTACTAGTAATAGTTAAAAGTATCCCATGAGTATCATGTGACCCTCATAATTCCAAAAATATCCCTATCCTTAACAGACTTCTTCGTTCTCTTTTCTCTTCTTCCTCCTCCTTGGGTGCAACTTGTTCTCCTTCCAAACATTTGTAACAGACAATGCTGAATGAAAAATCCTTTTTTTTTTGGGTGGGGGTGGGGGTGGGGGGTGACTCTAAATTTAGAGTTACTATTCTTCAGACTTTTATTTCCTCTAAATTCAGATAGAGGAATTCCTGGCGTTAAGTGGGCTAATGTGAAGGGGGAGATCAAACACAGTGATCAATGTTATTCTAGAGAATCTAGTCTACTATCTTGAATACAACAATACATATTAATATTTTTTGGGATTTGAGAAGGGTTGAGGAGTAGAAGCTGATGAGAGAGTGCTTTTGAACGTGAGTGATCATGTTGTTAGTGGATGGAGGGAGAGGCGGGAGGCCAGATGAAATGAAGAGATGAGAAAGAATAAAGAAACGTTGCAGGTTTCTTTTGTTAGAAGAAGAGTTCAAGGCTATTTTTGATAATACGTGTTATTCAGTAGAAAATTTAAATTGACAGGGTGAAACTGTTAGTTTTGAAACCTTAGGGGAATTTTATGTTACTTTACAAACCTCAAGGGGATTTTTTTTGTAATTCAACAAATGTCATAAGAAGTTTTTATATGTCTACTTAGTTCCTACATGTAATAACATTACTGTTTTGCCTGTCATTGCTTGCGTTCTCATTTAAATGGGAGTTGCTATGTACCAAATCCTTAATGAGAAACGAGAATGTTTTGTAGGATAATAACTAATGTACAAATCATTCTAAAGTTCATGTACAATTTCACATTTTAGTGTCTAATAAAATCACAAATTCTTTTAGTGCTATGAATGGTTCACTAAATGCTTGTTATAATAGTTTGATCATCCTATGATTATGCTTCTCAAGGGCAGCAACATGATTAACATTGGAGATATTACCTTATCAAGGAATGCCTGTCATACCAGAATTGTTGCATGCCTGGATCGCTCAAATGAGCTAGTTTTAACATACATATGGCTATTTTCATCCGTAGCCTTTTGAATCGTTTGTCTATATTTTTTTGGGTAAGTAATATTGTTCCTAATTTACCAATCGTTAGTTATATTATTCTCATGCAATGTAACATATGATCTAAATGGAATTGCTTCTAGGTTTTGACCACAGTGCATGCTAATACTTTATTGTATTGCCTATTACGGTAATATAGTTATGTTTCTCCCCGTTCATTATTTTCTTTAGACCTCATGCCCTATCTTCTTCTAGTAAGGCTGAGCACTTCTGCATCTTATTACAGAAGTAATGAAGTTTGACAGATCAGATTTTTTGGCATTGAAGTTTTGTTCAATTAAATTTAGCAGGATCTGCTGTTTCTTCTGTTTGTCATAGAAACATAGTTGGGACACCTTTTCTTATTCCTCTTTCTAGGGGACAATCTCCACTATTTTTTTCTCACACCTTTTCTCGTTTAAACTATATTTCAACCTAGGTGTTCAGACTCAAAAGATTTTCCTTCTGCTGTGCCATTTACACATTTATTAATCTGTCCAGATCACAGTTGGTTGCTGCACTGTGGATATTTTGAAACAGCTTAGTAGTGAGGAGATTTCACGAAAACCAGCTGGTGCCCGTGGAGATCGTATTGGCCGTCTTGCAGCTCACTTGCTAAACCAACACAGGTAATTTTAGTAATTTTCAACAGAGCTGAATTTATAATGTGTTAATTGTGGATATACCCCCATTTACTATAGCTCAACTGCGGATAGAACTCCCCACCCCAAACCCAAAATGAATAAATACAAGAGTTCTATTTGTGCGGATAGAACCTCTGAGTGATTTTTTTTGACTCTTTTAATGGTTAAAAAAAAGAATCATTCAGGGAGGGTCTATCTACACTTGGGCGAATAGTAAGGGGGATATCCGCAATTAACCTATTTATTACGGTAGAAACCTATTCTGAACGTTCCCCTTTATCCTAACAGCTATTATCCTCTATATCCACCGTTCGAGAGTGTTCCTTGGGATCTTTCCCTTTCACCCGAAGCATTAGAAATCCCCTCAATCCCAGATCTCCTGTTGCTTCCCTCAGATCTTGCTACATTTGTAAAGGTAATTGTGAATGATTTACTTTCTTATTTACCACACGTGCATGGATTCTTCACCTTTTCCAAGACTATTCTTCTTAAAAGAAGTATAATCAGTTGTGTGCTCCGCTAGTAAAGCAGAAACAGAAGGAAGAAGAGAGGGGGAGAGAGAACAGGTTGTAAATTCTTTTCTCATTCGCGCTGCTTTCATCTCAACAATCTTAAAGAAAAATACACTCAAAGTTGTTTGCTCCTTTTCTCCCTGCACCATTAATAACCAAATGAACAAAATCAATGATTTAGTTTCTCTCCGTCAGCTGAAGTATACACCGCTTCAAGTACTAAAATCAGAGCTTGCTATAACCTTCGGTTAATAACTTAATATCATCTAAGACGTCTAGATCCTAAGCTTATTGGTTATGTTTCAGTGACACATGGTAACCCATTTTGGAAATGCAGGTCTTGACCATTGGAGAAGGAAACGAAGGAGAAACAATCAAATGCATTTGTGTGAACCCTGGAAGATTATCCAAGGGCATTGGCGGGGGTACATTTGTCGAGATTAACTACAATGGAGATCCCGAAAGCACAAATGCATCAGTCATCCGCATATAGATTTTCAAAGGGACTTGTAGTTTGGCTTGTTTGCCGATAATTTACCTCCTGTCTCATCTGAGTAGATCAAAGTGAAGATGCCCTTTCATATCAAAGTTGAGTGGCATTGACCCATGATATATACCAAATATTCTAGAAGGTTTCGATTTCTGTACTTTAGATCTCTATGGTGTACAATGTGTGATTTGGCCCTAAAGGCCTAGTCCTATCTATATAAAAGAGGAGAAAAGATGGGGTATTAAGGTAATGGGAAGCTACTAGGAACAGGTGGACGACTAGAGTCACTCTCCAGTTATGTAAGTTTAGATTCTTCACCTACTTGAAACCTAAGATTACACAATAATTTCCTTTTTGTATGACAAATAAAATGTCTGACAAAATGGCTTATTGAAGGAGACTCAAGACAATGCATCAATTTTGACATCTTGATGAGAAATCTATGGCAATCTGTGACTTCGAGCTGGCCATACTGAGTCACACCAAGTTGTCGTAATCAAATTTTCAACAGTTGCATGTTGATTGCAGAAGTTCATCGTGGATCAGGAACACAAACACGTGTTCTCCTCGGATGAAAATCTTTAAGTTATATATGTGCTCGAAACACTTTGTGGATGTTTGTTTACAAATGAGTGAAACGAAGAATTGGTGACTCTATAAATATGCAGAAAATATGATCATATTTCAATTATTAAATACCGTATTGATAAGCTTTGAATTCCTTTCCCCCCCCCTTCACATGAGAGAGAAAAGAAGCACTAGCTTGAGACCCTATTTGTAGATAAACCTTTCCCCCCTTTGCTTTTATAAGAGGGCCTATAGACTTGCCCCCATAATGACTCTCACAAAAGAAAGAAAAAGCAATTTTCAGATGTGTATATTGCTTATAAGCCTCAACAGGGTCACAATGAATGCCTGGACTTTAGTCAAATTTACGTCAATTTCAATATTTATGCATTTAGAATTGAGAATGCGATATATTAGAATTTTAAATATAACTAACCCTTATCATAACTCTGGAGTTTTGGTGTAATGATTTCAGACCGTGTAATGGTTAGGGACTACAACTAAGGTTCAAATTTTATCGGTCACAAAATTAAAGTTGATTTTCTAGAAATTGATAGTGCTGTGTGAGTCTAGTTTTTAGCATGTAAAAAAGACGTTTAACCTAAAGGATATGCTATTTGAATATTAAGATACGACTCTCAAGCTTAAAACAATCAGTTGGATCAGCGCATCTTTATACATTAGAAAATTTATGGATGATAAAGAATTCACCACTTGGAGGGAAGAAAGAATGATATCGTCCGTGAATTGATGTAAGTCCTTGATGTCTGCATCCTTATTAAGATGGATCTTTGTTGTTGCATCAAGCAACAAAGATGGTTACCGTAATACATTGTTTGAGTTCCCGATAAGTTACACAGCAAATAAACTTCCATCAACATCGCAAGTAGATTTAAAGCAACCGAAAATAAAATAAAATAAAAGCTAAATGACACTTAAGTGCCCTTGCATTTCACAACCTTTACACTGATATCTTAAGTTGTAAAAAGTATCACTTTAATACCTTAAGTCGTAAATAAGCATCATTTTAATACCTAAGTTGTAAAAAATTGGCACATTAACACCTTCTGTTAGCTGCACATGGGAATATTCCTAAAAAAATATTCCTATGTGATTACGACATGACATTTTTGTAAATGTATTGACCCTTATTATTATCATATTTATCATTATACATACTCTTTATTTTTTATTCATATTTTAACGGTGTTTTTGTAAGAAGAATATTTTAACGGTGTTTATCATATTTTAACGGTGGACAACTTAGAATATTCATGTGCTACTTCTTACAATTTAGGAATAATAAAGTAGTCCGGTGTCATTTGACAAAAAAAAACAAAAAAGTAATAATAATCTACTATCTACTACTATTATAAAAGTGGGTTGTCATGTTAAAACATTTCTCCCCACAATGCCCTCCAAAACACATGCATACAGACACCATACTCTCATCAAATCCTTTAAATCAATCAAACACATTGATACACACATACATACATAAACAATACCTCCTCAAGTTCTTCTTATAACCCCCAATCTTATTAAATCAAATCAATTAATTAATTAATTAAGGACACATAGTATTTAGTATAGGTAGATATATACTTAAACTATAGTATGACTATTATTTACTATAGTTACATTTATCTATATCTATACTACATATAAAAGAGGATTGCATTGTCAAAACTTTTGATTTCCATTTTTACCCTTTTAAGTTTGATAATTCTCAAATGTGTTATTAGTTATAATTAATCATTCAATAATTATATTTAACCTCTTATTAATTACGCATTTCCTCACTTTTTAAAAACCTTTGGTCGTACTATTATTTTATTATTTAGTTATGTTATTTAATAGAAAATTTGAAATTTATCCCTAATTTATCTTCACATAATATTTACAATTCTAGAAAATTTAAAAATAATAAAAATTCATTAATTAGTCTTATGCCTTACACCTTTGGGTTTTACCTCTTATGGGGGACTACATGTTACATTGTATCTTATTAGCTTCTTAAAAGTATGATAATAGTATAAAAAGCAATTCATATTTATTGTAATTGCAATAGTATTGTATAATAATCTTAATAATATTATTCAAATTAATAAATTTCACTGTAATTTAATAATTATACAATTTTAGTAAATTGTTTACCAATAGTATAATAAATTAATTATTAAAAATTTAAAAAATATAGTTACTAATAGTACTATAATTATGCCATGCATAGTATTATTATATTTAAAAGATGAAGGATGGAGACAAAAAGGGAGGCGTGCAACAACATTTTAAAGAAAACCAACACCAAACCTGAGCAACGATGATCAGAAGCTCTTGGTCTGGAGTATCGATCACCTAATATATGACGACAATGTCTCACTGTCATAAAGATAATCATTTCAATATTAGTTTATTTTCCATGAGACTCATGCAACAGTGTGAAGGTAACATTCTTTCTTCATCTTTGTGGACTGCCAGCCAATCTTATAGGCGATTGTTTTTAGTTTTAATTTCCTGGTTTGGTTTATGGATGAAGACATTTATTAGATTTTGTACGTGAGCAATTTTGTTGCTCACAGATGTACACCGTGGCCTATCTTTCAACTATTGTGTTATTGTGATATATTATTACGTAATAAACTTCTTACCCTTACGTAAATCTTATGCTTCATATTGCAATTATAGCCTAGTTATTAATACGCGCTTCTTAGTGCAAGTGTGTTCATCTATAATTCAATAGAATTTTGAGAATTTGCTTCAAATTGAGTCAATTTGAAGCAATTTTTATTGATATGTTGAAACTCAAAGTCAGCCCTTTCTTTTTGAGTAAATATCCATTATAAGACAACAATGGACTTATTTATTTTTTACTTTGACCGTATCAATTGTGATCTCGGTTCAGATAAGAGGGTTAATAATCCACGTGCAACGCACGTGCGGTATACTAGTAAAAAAAATGATAAATCTTCGGAGTCTATTCAGTCTTCACCCAAAAGGGGACAGTTTAAGCTCGTGAGGCCTACCGCTTACGGTAGCATGAGCAATGCGGTCTGAGGGGACGACGAAAATTAGACTAAACTGACCCTACTAAATTTGTTGGATGACGGCAGACTCCGGGCATGACGCATGCTTCTCTCTTTATTTATAAAAATAAATATTTAACATCCTTATATCCCTTTCTTCGGCCTGCGGTTCCTTGTTTTATTTTATTTTATCTGTTCACCTCTATCCATGTAAAAAGGCGTGGCTGATACATTCACAGATTCAGAATGCAAGGATCTTGCCATCCCCCATCGCATTTTTCTTAGAGCATCTCCAACAGCTTCCCCATTTCTTACTTTTGAAGAATTTAGTTAGGTTTTTGGTCCAACAGATTTCCTATCTCATTCCCCAAAATAGGGATGGAGGAAAAAAATAGGGAAGCTTCCCCAAATCTGCAGCATTCTCCAAATTTTTAGAGGAAAAAAAAAATTCTTCAAAATGGGGAAACTGTTGGAGTTGATGTAAAAATTAGTTGGAGAATATGACATTTGCTTCCCTATTTTAGAAAAAATTTTGGAAAAGCTGTTGGAGATGCCCTTACGATTGTAGGCCACCGCCGAGTGTTAGGCGGGGCGCATAATCATCACAAATCAGAGCCCAAGTTACGTAGAACAAGAGCCACCCTATATCTTTATGCAATAATCATCAGCACATCAATATACAGGTTAAACGTGAAGAAGGGGATAATTGCTTCCTGATTCCGACAGCAAAATAGATATCGTCACCGGTCGCATCAAAATCCTGATTAAAGATACAATATAAATATGGAGTACTACAGTAATCAGCATGTACACAATCAACCACGATAATCACAAAAGTAAGAGAACTAGAGATGCTACTATAAGTGAAGTCTCTCAAGCCTGCTGGCTAAACAAAAGATAATAACTAGCTGGCTACTGCAAAAGAGAACTGGCCAAGCCAAGAGTAAATCTGAGCTTATGCAATAACCATCGACCAATTTTTTTAAAAAGCCTCCGTTTGCCCGCCTAGACTTACGCCTAGGCCTAAACGGTACCTTGGCTGCCTACTTAGCGCCTAGGCGGTACCTAGGCTGTCCGTCTAGATTTTGGGAGCGCCTAAGGGAGTATGGTCTGGCTACATGACCTGTACCATTTAGGCATCGATCATGATTTACTCCATTATAGCATCCATGTCCTCCAACCTCCTCCAAACACTTCCTCCAAACACCAACCATAAACACCTCCGCCTCTCCTGACCTTCAATAGAACATCCTCCGCCACCACTTAATAAATATGCTTTGGCGTTAGTCCAACGTTTAAACTTTCTATAACACTAGCATCTACTATCAGTAATTATAATTTAAAACTGAAAAGATAGGCCACACCTAGGCTCTAGGGGTCGGGTCGAGCACCTAGGCCGTCTAGCGCTTTCTTTAACCTTGCCATCGACACAACAATATATAGTTTAGCCGGGGAGAAGATATCAATTCGAATTCAAAATCACCAATACAAAGAGCTTCTGCAATATAATATGTTCATACCCACGCAGCATAAAACACCTACCTCTTCAAGGTTTTAAGTTGCTTACGCACAAAACATCTACGTCTTTTATAAACCAAAAACTTAGGCCGAAAAGATCCCTCTACTAACTTCAGGACTATATGCTGTGTTTGGGAGTTTACTAAGGAAAGGGAAGGAAATGTAAACAACGGGAAGGGAAGGATAAGGAAGGGAATTGTAATATGTTGTTTGGGAGTTGAGTAAGGTGAATGAAAGTGAAAGGAAGTAAATATATGTAAATTTACATAAATGACTTTATACTAATAACACATCAGTCCA
Source organism: Asparagus kiusianus (assembly GCA_022839385.1). Taxonomy (NCBI): domain Eukaryota; kingdom Viridiplantae; phylum Streptophyta; class Magnoliopsida; order Asparagales; family Asparagaceae; genus Asparagus; species Asparagus kiusianus. The sequence continues at coordinate 79,194 of BQKN01000692.1, read as the reverse complement.
TTTATTTGTTTTGATGGGGGTGAGAATGTCATTACACCCCTTTACCCTCCTTTACCCTCCTCTACCGCCCAAATCGGGGGGAGGGAGGAAAACCAAGTAATTTTACCCTCCGTTCCCCTTCCTTCCTCCTCTCTACCCTCCTTAAAAAAAACTCCCAAACAAGGTGAAAGCTGCGTTTCTCTTCCCCTCCCCCTCTTTACCCTCCATCCAAACAGGGCAATAGTGAAAGGAAACGCATAGAGTGCTGAGATGATATACGACTGAGCTCATAGTTACTCATGACATTTACTTGCTTCATGTACAAAATTAATAAAGAACAGAGAAAGCAACAGATCGACAGATCTTTAATTATCTACATTCGGTGGCAATGCACTAGAATCCAGAAAATTATTTTAACTAAAAAATTCTCCCACCCTTTGGTCTTTTAAAAGCTTTTTAAGGAAGCAAACGAGGCAGGTAACTGTTTTCACTTCTTAACCCCCTTCCATTTCCATCACTTTCGCAAAGCTAAAACATAGCTTTATTACCCGGACGAAAAACTAAAGCATCCAAACTTTGTGCATTTTGCTTCTTTCAACTAACCACAGAGGGCTGTTTCCAAGCATCAAGCATCAGCAATTGGGCTTTGTGTCAGTCTATGAAGAAAGCTCAGGGGAAAAAGAAAGTTGCAACAGAAGTCATTAAGGATTATCTTTCAAGACATTTTTTCCACCAATAAAAGCAACCTTCGGAGTTAACTGAGTTAATAAGACTCCAGATAACAATTGTCCGATCTCGAACATCTAAATTGACCGATCTCGAAGACCTAATCAACCCAAGTTCAGTTTTCTAAGTCAATGTTGAGATCCTAGCCAAGCTCACAATTGACACAAGAGACAGGAGGGTCTTGCCTGGAACCTAGAAAGCTCACATGAAGCGCACAGATACAATTAACAGGTTAGAAGAACAAATGCATCTCTAAGCTAATTGCAGCATTGATCCAGCTATGATGCATGCAGAAAACAGGTTGATTAGGTTTTGCCAAATATCTTTCCAAGAAAAAAAGGGAGGGGGATCGAAATAAAACTCTCCGAAGCTGAAACTTTAGATCCCTCAAAACATATGGTTTTGTCAGGCTGAACACCGATTAACCATGTCAGAATGCTAATTCTTGATTTCGATGAAAAGCAAATAAGGGTATGAAAAAAAAATATAAAAATGTCTTTATCCCCCTACTTTGTTTGTAAGAGAAAGCACATCCTTCAACCTCTTCTCACTTCAGGGATAATACTCTCACCTTGGGCATAGGAGGCATGGAAACTTCAAGTGAATCCCAAGTCCTTGCTAACTGATAGAATTGAACATCTATACTTGCTGAACACATCTGATACATTGAAACTATTTTGAATAAAAGCCAAATAATTGTGTAGCAGCATTCGCTTTAGGTAAAGAAAAAATCTAAGGTTATATGACAAACATCTTGAAGCCATATATCGCTTTACCATACTTACATAAAAGACTCTTTAAGATAAGTTGACTACATTTTGGAAGAAGACATAATAAAACAAGGTATTTAGATTTTCAGGTTTCTTTTGTTTCATTTTGCCAGTGATCAGAAGTCAATGACATAAATCATCAAGCTTTTATTATTATTATTTTTAATTTTTACTCTCACAGAACATTCACATAGTAGGGATTTAATAGTTTACTACAGACATGCCCATGCCAGCACACACGTTTAATCATGTAGCAATATTTCTTCATGTTGCCATGTGCATATCAACTTGTATCCATGTCCCATTATAAAGTCCACGCTTCATCGATCAATACAGGTGCTTGTTAAAGAATTACCTATATAACCGAAAGATTAGTTTCTCTCTCTCAATACTAGTGAATATGTATCCTATACAGAACCAAACAAAGATACAACTGCCAAAATAAAAGGTTCACCAAAGAGAGCATCTCTGATAATATAGTAACAATGCACAAGATTACTTTACTATCGCTCAACTATGAACAAAAATATTTTAACACGGAACAGAAAACATGACATGGATTAGTGGTTTAGGCTCATGAAAGTTAATCAAACAATTCAAAGATGTCAAATGGTTGTTCCTTTATCAGAAAAAGTTGCCAGACCAAGAAGTATCAGAAAGTGAGACAACATAAATGACTGAATAAAAACAATAAGATGATTTATTAGGTAAGACATACCTAGAAAACTACACCACTCTCATTACCTGTCGTAAGCTACACTACAACAAGAGCAGCTTATACAAGAATCTAGTAAGCTCATCTAGTGAGCACAGATAAGAAACATATAAATTGATGCTTATCATAAAAACAGGTAAGAGAATGAATGTATCCTTAAGCTAACTTGCAGCTACATCTAAGATGGATAAAAAATAACGTATGTCTTTGAAGAAAGGATTTCAAAGATGGAAATGTCATCATTTGACAAATCATATCTAAAAATATGGATATAAATATCAGGAAGATGGACAGGTTTTGTTAAATTTCCTTGTGAAACATAACTTTAAATACGACTCCACTAGGCTGAGACTTAGGATCTCTCAAACATTTTTTTCAGCCAAACACTTATGTTGTTATATTAACACTCTATTCCGTATAAAGAAAATAAGAATATGAAAAGTTTAGGGGTACATTGCAACTTTTTTTTATTTTTTTGAAGAAAAGGATATATTGAAATTTTTCCTACTCACTGCCAAACATAGTATTGAAAGATCTCTCCTTTACATCTCATTTAAAGCAGGATAATCTTCTCACCTTGGACATAGGAAGTACAGACACTTCAAAATGAGTCCAAGTCCAGGCCCTGTAACTGGTAAGTATCAAACATCAACAGTTCCAAACACAGTTATGCAAACAAAGTGAAGCTATCAAGAATAAAAATCAATCACTTCTGTTGCAGCCATGGCTTTATGAAAACAAAACCTAATGATTGCATGTTGAGTGCCTTGAAGCAATGTATCAACTTAAACATATATGGAAAATTCATGACATAAGTGGGGTACTACTTTAGTATGGGGTATCACAAAATCAAGTACTGGATTAGACTTTCAAATTTTTGTTTAAGTCTTTTAGAATTATGAGTTTAAATAATGAAATAAGGTCTTTCTTTTTTTACTTTTAAAATATGTCCATTAGTAAGGATAATAGCTTACTACATATAGACATGCCTACGTTGACATATACATATTTAATCATATAGACATATCTCCATATCCTACTCTTTAGCATCCATCATGTTTCCATGTCCTTATACCGTTGCTCTGTGACTCATTAGAGCGTCCCTGCTCCATAGATAATTAGGTGCCCATTAAAAAGAGAACTTGTACACAACCACAATATTAGTTTTCATCACTCGATAGTGATATATTATAGCAGGCACAAAACAATGATACATTTTCCACGGAAAAAGTTAATGAATAAACATATATTAAGTATTACCAGGGAATAGGACAATATCACATCTAACGACAGAATAACAGGTTTGGCGCGCGTGAAAACTGATCAAACAATTCGAAGACGTCAAACAATTGTATTCATCAATCTGATAGAATCGTCGGACCAAGAAGTATCAACATGCGAGACAAAATAAATGACTAAATATAAGCAAAAAAAAAAGCAACTTATTAGGCAAAGCATATCTAAAAAAACTAAATTACATGTCCTAAATTTCAACTGTCCATATAAAATTGAAGTACCTCCATCACAAGCTAAGCCTTTGCAGATGGACTTCACCGATACCCCCGTCGTATATATATATCTACCGAAACACACACCAACTACTATGTCCCCTTCTTCTGTAAGCTCCCCTTCTTCTCTCTATACAACTCCATCCACCGACTCCAAATCCACAATATACTAACCGCAATCGCTACCCCCACGACAACAATCCAAGAAACCGCAACCCAGGTCGGAATCAACCCACTCGCCTTCCCACTCAAATAGAAAGAACTCATCTTGAGAAAGAACCATGGCCCAAGAACTGCCCTCATTAGAGTATACAACCCGTAGAACGGCGGCGACAAGAACCTGTACACGTTCGCCGCGAATGCCAGCTCCGATTTCTTAAGCCCCGCCAAGGTCCACACATTTTGGCAAGCACTCGTCACCTCCGCGAGCACTAAAAGCACCAAGAGCGAGAAAGCGCCGTGGAGAACGAGGTACCGACACGTCACGAACACAAACAGGGTCGCCAGATGGTGGGCAATGAAGAGATAGTCCCCGGGGATGAGAACGAGGTAGTGGAGGAGATCGACGCAGAAATAGGAGATGCTGAAATCAAGAACCAGGTTTTGGAACCGGGAATTCGGGGCGGCGAACGCAAAGCCCCGGCTTTGGTCGTTTAAGATCGCGGCGACCGCCAGAAACACCGCGGGGGATCCATGGAAGAGGGAAATGAAGCAGCTTGAAGCATCAGGGCGGTGCTTCGGGCCCCAATTTCGAAAAACCACGAAGTATCCGAAGAGGTATATGACGCAAAAGATCGAGAAGAAGGTCGGGAACCATGAAGTACTTGACGATGAAGCTAGGGTTTCCATTGTACGAAGCTAGGGAGTAGAGGAAGTTACCTCGATCCGAAGAGATTAGGGTTAGGGTTTCGAAGCGTGTACAGTTGATTTAAAAAATAAAAAAAAAATAACCCTCTTCAGAGCTCTCGAAGCGGTTGAGAATTTTGAGGAAGAGGATATGTATACGGTAGAGTTACGGTGTGGAGGCGTCACACTGGAATAAGGTGGGGAGAAGTTTAGGTAGATAGATGGGGGATTTAAAGAGTGGGTGTTTTGGTTGGGTGTTCCTTAGGAGATGGTTTGCGTTAACGTGGAACAATGTAAGGGTGTTTTCCACATTAGTCCCTTAACTCCTCCATTTTTTTTTGTACCTGTCTCTCGAATCATTAAATTTTGCTTAACTCAAATCTTAGGTTATTTTGAGATTAATCCCTCAAATCACTGAAATTGCTATTAAGCCCCCCAATTCTCAGATCATACTCTCATAGAAAGCGTGAAAGCAGTAATTAGAGGGGAATTAATTCGCCAAATAATTGAAATTGCTATCATGCTCTTAATTAGTCGTCAGGTGTTTCAAATCAATCCCTCCATCTGCTACTTCTGCACTTGATTGGAGAGATCAATTTCAAAACTACTCAAGTAGGGGCCATAATATCAATTCTAGTGAATTGAGGGACTAATTTTATAAGATTGTGAGGAACCTGATAGCAATTTTAGTGATTTGAGGGAATCATCTCATAATATGAAAGATGCGAGGGTCTAAAATAAAAAACCACCAATATAAAAGATGCAATTGGATGGCGGATTGAGTTTGGGTGGAAAAGGGATGGATGATTTAAGTTTGAGGGGGCAGATATCTGAAGGGATATTCTCATTCCTTGTTGCTATCCTTTCGGGATAACGTGGGAATATGTAGAAAAGGGGAATTAATTCCTTATGTATTAATGATGAATCACCACCTCTGTATCACCCGAATTTTCAGTGGATAATTAAATGTGTCCTTTATATATTTTTTACATATTTCTTTGATATGTTTGACTAAAAAGAAGAAATAATGATAGGTACATACCCTCTACCATACTCTCAACCACACCACCTTTCTTGCTACAGTGCATGGGGCCCACATGAGATTTTAACTTTTAAAATCTCATGTGGGCCCCGTGCATTATAGCAAGATATGTGGTGTGGTTGGGAGTGTAGTAGAGGGTATGCCCCTAGTGCGTCTCAAAAAGAAGTTAGAGTTGCAAATTATTAATAATATCATTGTAACATTAACTTCTACAGTTTGAATCGATAAAAGTTTATTAGAAGGACCTCACCCTTCTTTCTCTATTAGTTTGCAAGTAGTTAGGCTGAGGAGTCGGATTTTTGAGGGGAAAAAATATAGCTTTGCTTCTGTAGGTTTGGGGTTTTTTT
>BQKN01000692.1:31736-59697 GCA_022839385.1 Asparagus kiusianus | reverse complement strand
GCTCGGTTTTGGCCGAGCCCTCCAGGTGTTTGGTTTTGTCGTTTTCCAGTTTTGCGCTTCATTCGAACTCGATTGTTGATCTGGATTCTGATTTGGCAGTCCGGATCCTGATTTGACAGTAAATCCGCTTTGGTGTTCGAGTTTGAGTCCGGATCCGGTCTTAATTTGATCTTGATTCTTTCGAGTCCGCTCCCGATCTTGTTTGATGTGGTAGACCCTACGGTTGGATGACTCGTTGATTCATCGACCCGTTAGCTTGATTGGGCACGCGATTGGATGTATTCCGTTGTTTGCGTGTGGTTCGTTAACCTCGTCGCCTCGTTAATCCGCTTCGTCGCGTCTCACTTGGTTTCGGTGTTGTGGTCTAACGATCATGCTTGAATATATCGCCCGATGGTTCGTTGGTTTGTCGAATCACCGTGTCGAGCTGTGTTAAGGGACCTATAAGCAGTTTTATACGCCTACACCTGCTCAAGGTTGTTAGCCTTTTTGTTTTGATGATGTTTAGCAAACAATTTACTACTAATATTATTTGTCTAGTGTTTATATTTTATTATTTATTCTAGACAAATAATGTGAGGGAGGATGGATGGACTAGATCTTTCATGACCATATCCAATAGAGGTTGGCGAAATAGTGGAATAAAGCAATGCAATTCAAGGTAAAGATCCAAGATCAAGTTTCATCCGCAAAGTGTACCAAGTCAAGCTACAATAAATATCAATCAAGCTTGGGTAAATTAGTTTAGATTTTATATTATGTGTATTGATACTTTAAGCTCAATTATATACACACATACACGTTTTGGTTTTATAGCTTTCAACTTTAAATATGAAACAATTGCACCATACATACATACATGTTTCATATTTATAATTTTTGGTTTATTCATCTTGTAAATTTATCCACATAGAAAACAAGTTTTTGTAAACCATAGATTTATTCACATATATATTTATGGATAAGTTGTTTTTGGTATAGATGTATAGATATGAAACAATATATATCTTTATATATACATTTATGTGTTTCATATCCTATTGAATTTGCAAAATTATATATTTATGGATTGAAGACTTGTTTACACTATTTTTATATCTTATATAAGTCTATAAATCTATTCAAAATATTTTAGGAGTTTGTTTTAAGTCATTTTGTAAAAAGCATGTATTTTCGAGATTTTGTATTTTAAGCGATTTTGCAAAATGATGAGATTTCACAAATGGGAAGTGCTTTTTGAAAACTAGTTTCTGTAACATGTTCATTTTCATGTTTACAAGCATATCCAAAAGTTTTGTATTTTTCTGAATTTATTTATTATTTTTAAATCAAGTTTAAAAGTCAGAAAACTGTTTTCAAAACCTGTGTATCTGATATATCTGTCCGCGGTCAACCGGAGTGGTCGCGGCGGTCGACCGCCAATTGTCTAGAGACTTTGCTCTGTTTTTTAGCCTTTCGTGATCGACCGGTCATGGCGTTGTAGTCGACCACCAGTATGACCGTTGCACAGTAATGACTAGTTTCCAGATTTTGTTTTTTAGTGGGTTTTTAGGGTTTTCTTGGGTTGTTTCTTCTACCCTATATCTACCTCATGACATTTATCATTCCCAACTACCTAAGAGAGTTTCAAAACAAGTTTGAGTGTGGTTTAATTTTGTTTAAGTATTTGTTTACAAAAATTTAAGCTTGTGAAGAAATTTTCATAAGGGCTTGAGGAGATAATCTTTGGTGTTTGGACATTCAACTCATCTCCCTCTCTCTATCTTGTCATTATAGAGAAGTTTCCTTAAACTCAATTCTAGCTATTTATTGTTTTTGATCTTAATTTTCATAAGCTAGATTTTATATTGAGTTTATAATTGTTTTACTCTTTGCTTACACACACAACCATTGAGCTTATTGTATTTGCATACATTGTATAATTGGATTATGGGTTTGTGTGACTTAGAGAGTGAGCCTACATTGTGTTCTCATCCATTGTAGAGAACAAATTTGTTGTATTTGAGCTTTAATTGTGAGATTACTTTGTAATACACTTGTACACCGAGAAGAGTGTGCGGTGAGAGATGGGATCGTCCCAAGAGGAGTGGTGTTGGTAGTAAAGCCTAGGGAGAGGTTGTAAATCCGAACACTTAAGAGAGACATGGGCTAGAGACCGACATTTAGAGGGTGTAAAGTAGGATTGTAAGAGTGTTAATTATAAAGTTTTTGGTGAGCTAGAAAACCGAGTGTGAGGTGTAAATATTTTCGGGTGAGCGTCAAAAACCCGGTGTGATAGTGGATTTCTCCCCGGGAGTGGGGAGCGGAGATGTAGATGGAAGGTCTGAACTCTGTGATCATTTGCTTATGTTTGAGTTTGTCATTGACATATTTTCTTTTGTGTTTATCTTATATCGCCATTGTCTATTACTCTTTGTGTATATTACCCTATCATATTTATAGTTTGTTTATTTTACCCTTTGTTCATATTGATTATCCTTGCATACAATTGTTCCATATCTTATTTGTTAGAATAATTTATTAATTAGTTTTATTTGGTATAAAATCAGATTATATTAGCAAAAGCCTATTCACCCTCCCCCCTCTAGGGTTCTTTCCTAGTGGCATTAGGGTCTATCAAGGATAAGACAAAGGCGTGTCATCGACCAAAGCCCTTGATACCCTCTCGGGGTAAAATTAAGGCATGTCTCTACTTGGTAGGCTTCGCCTCAAAAAACCTTGGTGCCTACTTAGGGTAAAACAAAGTCATATTAATTTGGCCTACATCAGCTAAAAGACCTTGACATCTTTCTAAGCCTAAGACACATGCCCTAAGACCTTGGTGTCATTGCGTGTAGACCCAAGGCACGAACGAGTCATCTCAACCCAAAAAATGGTTGGATACTCAAAGGTCCGTGGTTTAAATTAATAAAGACAAATATTTGCACCTAAAATATTTGCAGCAAGACATTAGCATCCTCCTAAGCCCGAGGCATGTACCCCAAGACCTTGTTGTCATCGCGAATATGCCCAAGGCACGAGGTCAAGTAGCACTACTCCGCACACACGAAGCCGAGTCATCTTAACCCGAAGGACCGACTGATACCCAAAAATATGTGTTTCAAATTAACAAAAGTAAAAATATTTCTACCAGAAAATGTCTACAGCAAGACCTTGGCACGTTCATAAGACCAAGACACGCTTTTTAGAACCTTGCGATCATATTCAATAAACAAGGTATGAGGTCAAGTCACCCTATTCTCCATAACGGCTAAGTCACCTCGACTCTATAACAAACATGGACTCAAACAAAGCATGAGACATGCAAGAAAAAAAGATACAAAAATCGAGAAGGTAAAAATCTAACTTTTTATTCAACTTTCACCCGTACTCGGCCAGCCGAATTCGAATGAAATGGGGCCACTATTATAACCTGCAAATAACTAAGTGTTAATCTTTCTTGAGTTGACAACTTACACGGTTGGCTTGAAAGGGTAGTACTTGTCTACCTACCTATCACATCGAGCCCACAAGCCTCCATACTCAGCACACTATCTCAGCTGACAACTATCGAGGCCGATTAAAAAGGTGGTACTTATAGGCCTATCCACCAAATTGACCCTATAAGCACTCTCACTGAGCCTATTGTTTCAGCCGGAAACGCGCGTAGCCATGTAAGAAGGTAGTGTTAGTCGGCCCTCCACCAAACGACTGAAGAGGTGGTACTTCTTGCCCTTCTCGCTAGGAGTCATCCCTTCTCGACAGGCATCCCAACAAATCCCTTCTCGTTAGGTCGAGTCGAAAGGCGATCTTTCTCAAGTCCTCCACCAACAGCCAGTCACTATCACATTAAATGCATGGTTAAAAATCATCATTACTCCAGCCCCAAAAGTCATTATGACTCATCAGGCTCCGTCAGCACCAAGCAGCTATTGTCGCTTTGCACTAGCCACCTGGATGACTCATCTTTGCCAGCGTCTGACACCTGTCAGCTGTCTGCTGAGTCAGCCACCTGCCTGGACTCGGCTCAAGTTATCTATCTGCCCTTTTGATCCTCTATAAAAGGAAGTCATGCAGCTGAAGGTAGCTCTCTGATCTTTTGACACAACTTTGAGATTTTCTTCATCTCATATTTTCTTACTCAAATTCATATACTGACTTGATCGTCGGAGGAACAACCAGAGAACCCAACTCCAGCCTCTTACGAGTTCTTCGTGCGCAAGGAAGAACAACGACCTACAGAGCTAGTCATCTGAATGAGTTTGAGAACCCTAACTCTACTTTAATCCATAAATAAACCCCTTATTTGATAGCTGACATCAACAAATACATTCTAAGATAAATACAATAATATTATTTTTTATATTTGAATAGTTTTGCCTTGAGAAAGAATATGAATTTCATCAAAATTACATGTATGTGACCAAGTGGTTCTATATTGAGTCATGAAAAGAAAAATTAATCTGAGAATTCCATTTCCCCATAAATAGTGGGGAACTGTGCACTTTGACGTGGAAAGTTCTAATACGATTCCTATTAGAGGCTGTTTGGTTGTTTTCCGAAAAAAAATCGGAAATGAAAAACTCACATTTCAACTTATTCTAAGAGATTTCAAGACATTTCCCGCATTTTTTTGTTTCGCAATGAAATCACCGTCACGTCACCGCCACGTCACATAAGAAACAAATCCAGCTGCAATAGTAATAGTGTTTCGATTTCCATTTCTTGTGTTTGTTTGAACATAAAAAAGAAATGGAAATCAGCCGCAATAGTAACAATGTTTTCAGCAATTAAATAATCTATTTTATTCACAGTCACTGTTTCAATAGTGCTTTTAGTAATTAAAAATTAATTGAAGTGATATTTCCAAGTGTTTTTAGAGGTTTTTGGTGTGGACACTTTTCTCATAAATCTGACGTGACATTCTATGTGGCACCCTCATTTCTTTAAATCACAAAACAAAACAAACGTGTGATTTAAAAATCGGTTGAAACCAAAATTCTACGTGACAGGGGGGATTTCTTGAAGTCTGATGTGGCGCGCGCGCGCTGGGGCCGGGGGGGGGGGGGGCGGCGTTTCTCATTTTTTTAGCAAACAAACAGCCCCTTAGAAAACAACTCATTAAAATTACAACAACACTCATAAAAATTGAGTACCTCAAAGGTTTATAACTTGAGATGCAAATTGGTAATAGAACAACAAAAAAATTCCTTGAGATCTAGTTTAGGGATAAAATGATACACATACTAAATTTCCGGTTCACAACCAACTAGAATATTTTGCTAGAAGAAAAAGGAAAAGGTTCAATTTGACAGCGAAATATTAAAGGTGCACGGGTACACAACCTATAGAAATCTTTCTCTAATTTGAGTGGACAAATAAAGCAGACAACTCAAAAAAGATCATTTTCATCAACTAACCTGACCCCATCTTGTTTGGAATTTTCCTACCCAGTCTCTATCAGGAGCCGCCAATTTTCTTAGTAAGCCGCATTAAAATGGATAAAAAAGATCATAGAGGTAATATAGGAAGCAATTAGAGTATTAAGAGTTAAAAATCTAATGATTATACTAATTTTCGTAATGCTTCACTAAGTTAATATTTTATTTGTATTGATTTTTGAACATGCATTCTATCAGAACAGTCTGCGCACACAAGTGAGTTTGTCTGCTACCTACAATATCAGAATTCTAAAATTTCTCTGTTTTTTTTCTTATGTATGCATCAGAACAACTTGCTGATATGAGCATTATTATGATATATTTTTTTGTGTTTTAAGTTTACAGCTCGTTGATTTTATATAAATTTACGCTGATTAAAGTTCTTAATCATGAAATATGCATCGCCTTCTTTTCTTTTCTGTGTTTTTCTACAGAAAGCACTTAGACTGAATATACGTCCACCTAAGCACAAGCACCAATCCAGTACTCATAGCTTTTCCTTGCAACCCTAATCTATTGGCGCTCCCTTTGACAACACGAGAGACTTCAAATTACGAAATAGATTTAAACGAATAAATAAGTAGTCTACTTCAAGCAGGCAATCAATTGAGCGCGTAACTTACGAAAGGTAGCTTTTGCTTGTGATTCTAGAATTAGTGAAGTTCACAAGTAAGACACTAAAATAATTGGGGCTTGTCACGAGTCGGTGAGCATTTTCTCTGAGGTCCATGAAATGTTCCTGCTTATTGCATGCAAGTTATACACTGATCCAGATCAAGTATGTCCCTTAGTTAGGTGAAGGTCATCTAGGGTTCAACCTCTAAGAAGGGGTCGTCTAGGATTCAACCTCTGGTTAATTTTGCTATCAGACGCAAGTTGGGATATATAAGTGAGAAGTAGGCGAAACAATAGGGTATATAAATGCTATTTAGCCTACTAATAATAATAATGGCAATAATAATAAATGAAAAGTTCACAATGGCAAAGCAAAAATAAGCCACTATTGTATTGGGGATTATGAAAGATTTCATGAAGCATATGCTCAAACATGGTGGATTTCGTGACTTTATTTCAATGCTAGTAACAACTGTAATTGCTGATAGACCCTCAAAAGGGTAGAAGTGTCAGAAATAATAATAAAAATAATCATTCCAGGGGGTTTACATGCAACACCTAAACTCTAGGATAGTAAGTTCGCTCAGTGATACAACTGTATCCATCCGCGATCAACCCCTGCTTGCTTGATAGAATTCAGACAGGATGGTCAAAAAGCACAAAAGAAATCCACCAACATAGGCAAACAATGGGGCACAAAAATTCAACACAACCTTCATCCGACTAAATATCATGTACAGCTCCGCCGAGCAAACCTTTATGTCGTTTGAAAGAACACAACCCACTACATAGATTACAGACCTAACAAATTCTAAGAAGAGAGAAACATGAGAAATTTGTCCTGGACAACATCTGCTTTCTTTTTTACACTGAAAGAAGCACAAACTAAAAACTATAAATTATATTCCATATGCTCATACTTGATCACATAAAGCTTTGAACATGTTTCCTTTTGCTCAGATACTCAGGTGAATACACATACACAAATTGTTCTGACATAAAACAAATTGTTCTTCGGTTTAAGTATTCGCTCGTCGTACACGTTCTCCTTAGGTGGATGAAACTTTCTGCTTTTAACTTCCAAAATTGAAGGCTGCCTTTTTACCACAGCCCGAAAAACAAAGAACAAGAAAATAAAATAAAATTACCACCTATGCATTCAACAGTGCTCTACTTAGAAAATGTACAAAAGAGCAGGGAAATGCATCAATCAATCTCTCCTTCTTCGACGTCATTAATTGCAGGACGAACTGGCTTCACCTCAGCAATCTCTTCCTCCTCTTCATCATCATCTTTCATGTACAACCCGAGTTGCTCTAAAGGGTTACTTCCCCCGAGTTTGAAACTCCCTAAGCCATCTTGAGAGAGATCTGGGCTTGTCTCGTCAACAGAACTAGGTATATGCTCACCTGGAACAGTTCCAAGCATTTCTAGGTCTTTAAGGATCAAGCAGTTTTCGTTGATTTCCACAGTTTTCTCTATCTACAAGTTATACAAAAAAAAAGGTCAGTCGAGATAGTAGCTAACTATTTTTCCCCGTACAATGGTGGAAAACTATATATCACTGCAAGTTACTGACTAAAATAAAATATAGAAAACTATAAATAAAGTCTTGCCTTGAGCAATGCCTGCCGGGCGGCTTCTCTCTCTAGTTCACGTTTGCGCTTAGCTTCCGCTGCAGCTTCTGCCTCTGCACGCTTACGGGCAGCCTCTGCAGCTTTAGCTTCTGCCTGCAGCCGTGCTTTCTCTGCTCACAGTAAATAAAAGAGACTGTAAATAAAAACAACAATCAGAGTTACCAAGATCCTTCTTGTTTAAATTTAACACCCCCCACCCACCCACCCCCCGCGCCCCAAAAAAACCCAAAGAACTTTATAAAATTAGTGAAAACCCCCCATGAATTGTAGAAATTATGCAACCACCACGAGCTAGGCATAAATGATATTAATGTGAAGGGCAACAGGACTAAACTAACATCGAGGATAGAAGAGTGGAAGAGGGTAATATGGCAGATATATTGAGTTGTAGGGGGGAATTGTGCAGAACATGCATGACAAACTAATAGCCCGTCAGTTATGTGACATGGACACTTCTACCATGAGCTGTCAGTCATGCTATTTTCATAAGGGTTTCTTGTCTAATTTGTAAATTTTAAGAGGGTTTGTACAACACCACCGAGTTTCTTTCTTTGTATTTTCTTTTCTTGCTTTTTTATTTTTTATGTTATTTATTTATTTGTTTTTGTTTGGTGTGGGCTTTTTTTTTAATCTGCCTGTAAATTTCCTGACATGTCAAACAGAACATCTTTAGGAATCTTTTGAGGCACTACTAAAATACAACTTTCAGCAGTCCTAAGTGATTATGTATAAGTTCTCCAATTCAAGGGTACTACTTGATATGAAAAACCTCAAGCCACAACCATGTCACCCTCAGTTCCAAATCATTGTAACAGACATACTCGATTGGTCAAGTTGATTTTGGACTACATAAACAATTCAAGTTTGCATATATACCTATCAACCATGTCATGCCTTTTTTTAATTATTGTTATTTGAAAAGGCTTCCGTGACAGCCAACAAAAGAAGGCTTTTAACAAGGAATAAAGTTTGATACCTTCTCTCTGCTTTCTTTCAAGTTCCTCCCGCTCCTGCCGAAGCCTCTCAGGATCCCCTTTTTCACCCTTATCTCATAAAAGATTAAACCAGCTCAGAAACCAGATATTGGCTAGAAATAAAAAATAAGCAAACAAAACAAACGTTAAAAATGATAACAACCAACGTGGACATAACAACCAACCTGGACAAGAGTCTTCTCTTGGGCTTTAAGAATTGTATCGGCAAACCGGCTCCTCAACAAAGCTGCTCGATAGAGCTTTTCTGGGGAGACTTGTCTCTCAGGTGGAGCATTCTCCCCTAAAATTTCATAGCGAAAAGATAAGCTGATCCGTGCAAATTAACGCTTAAGACCTCATCGGTCTCACTCACAGTTCTCTTCTCAGAAACTCATGCTTACCATCTTGAGGCCCATCTGCCTCAGAAGACATAGGGTTAGGATGAGCATCTTGGTGTGATAGATCCAACCCACTAACAGATCCTGTACAATGGTAAAAATATATAACACCTTATTCAGAAACAAAGAAACAAAGGATCGACAAGGTACTATAGTAAAAGAGTAAAAGAAAATGAACTGAGGGACTCACTTTTTGCGTCAATTGGATTCATGATATCACTCTTATCTTGGTCCTGAACTGTCTCAGGTCTTTTATTTGCCTATAAAAACAAGGTAAACAATTTCGTTACACCAAAAATTCCGTTAAAGAAAGAATTGTCTTAGGCCATATTTATACAGTTTTATTAGCATGTTAATTATTGTCAAAATTTAATGCATTGAAAAGCAAACATGAAATCTCAAAATAGTTTGATTCATTAAACAATTAGGAATTATATACCTACAATATTCATCTTCATTCTTTGATCATATTCAGAAAATTTCGGTATAATACTCTTTTTCAGGCAGTCATTCACACAGGTCCACTTGCATTTTTGCATAGACATAATGTAGACAGTGAAAAACAGTCCTCGACTCCAAATTTCACAATGTTTTGTACTCCCAGTAGCTTAAGTGTTCTACTTGCCTTCAGGCTTCAGTATCAAGGGTTTGTAAAAACAAAACTAACAGTGAGCAGAAAACAGATACAAGTGTAGAGTCAGGATTGCAAAAAGAGCACTGTTTTGTGCTTACATTCCGTGTGCCTAGGTTTTGACAATTTGCATCTCGGATAACTTTTACTTTTTGAAACAGACCAAATTTGGATTTAATTACCAAAATAGACCAAAAAATATTTAATAGGCAAAATAGACCAATTTTGAGCCACATGACTGAAAAGTTGGTCTATTTTGCTAATTAAATATTTTTTTGGGTCTATTTTGCTGATTAAACTTGGTCCATTTTTAATTTTTTATTAATAACTTCTCTAGTGTTTATTATATATAGATACACCCTGTTGATTTACTAACTACATATTTCATCTCGTCATGGGAACAAAGAAAAATAAATAAATAAACAAATAAATAAAATAAAATTTTAAAAATAAAAAAATAAAAATCTTGGTTTACACTTTTGTTTTTCCTGGGATGTTTTTTTGTTATTTTGAAATTAAGGTCAGTTACCCTTATCTGTATGTAACAAATTAGCTGTAGTTATAATTTCAATATACAATAAAAATGTAGGAATTATTTTGTTATATACTATAGACTTGCTAACTACAATTACAAAACAGAATACTTCTAGAAGAACACTATACAACTAAACTAACTCCAGTCCTTGTCTTTCAAAAAATAATTTACTTTTACAGTTATTAGAACAATTATAATTGCATTAAAATTTATTTTTTTTACAAGTTACATCTGTAATCATATTTATAAGTTTTTTTAACAAAATAGTTTGGATAAATTTTGAAATTTATACAAGTTTCAAATTTCAATATTTAATTAGCAAAATAAACCAATTTTCAACCGTATGGGTAAAAGTTGGTCGCTAATTAAATAGTTTTTGGTCTATTTTGTAAATTGAATGTTCAACTTGATCTGTTTCAAAAAAATTGTTTTTTGCATCTCCTAAATAGATAGGTACCTAGCATCTTGTTACATAGAAAAAATGAGGCTGTTGGTTGGGGTGGAAACGAAGCGAACCGAATCAAATACTAAAATATTCAACTCGGTCCAATTTGTCAATTTTGATATGATTTGAATATCGAGATAGTATTCAAATTCGATTCAGTTAATTATTTATCAGTTCACTAACCATTTGCAAATACTCTTGAGCACATATGATGATGTGTTTTTTTCATTAAATTGTAGATTGTGGGTTTGAATAGCAGGCTAGGTATTCCATCCTTCTCCACTCTCCTTTTCTATGAACTTTTCCGTATACACCCTCCACATTATAAAATTCGCACTCCAAACTATTTCCCGCATTCAATATAACCCCTCAACTTAACAGGTTTCTAATTGGAATACTATCATAATTAAAATTTATAAAAAAACTAATTGACCCTTTAATAAATTAACTTAATTAAAAATATTAATAAATGAATATTTAATATTCAGACGAATCAACTATATACTATAGTTAAATTATATTTGTTTGTGAACTGTGTATTGAAATGTACTCGTTTATTCTTAAATGGAACACCGAATCAAATATAACCGAATATTTAGGGGAATAACTAACAAATTATTCGTTAAATATTGGATTTAAACACCTCTAGGGATTGGTTTCTCCACTAAAATATAACTTGTTTCACACGTGAGTTATTTTATAAGGAAAAAAAATCTTTTTTATAACTTATAAAAACTTGCACACCAGAAGTTCGTTTAACCATTTGTCTCACTCTACGACTTGCATCTCCAACTCTCTCCCTCCTCTAACAACTCCTTATATCCAACTTTCCTCTCTAACATTTTCCTTTTCCTTTTCCAACCTCTCTCTCTCTCTCTCTCTCTCTCTCTCTCTCTCTCTCTCTCTCTCTCTCTCTCTCTCTCTCTCTCTCTCTCTCTCATTCTTTCGGTACAACATTCTATTTTAACACCCCTTTCACTAACTTTCACCAGAAGAGAAAGAGTTACTCAGTGGAGTTCTAGAAAGAGTTAGATAAGGATGTTAAGGAGTGCCAGAGAGGTATTAGTGAAAAGAGCGAGGTATATATTAGAATGAAGAGAGAAGGAGAGCTAGATATACAGTCAGAGAGAAGGAATCTAGATAGAGGAGAATTATAGATCAAGAACACACTAGACACAAATAATGGGGAGGATGTTAGTTAGAGAGGAGCATTAGACAAATTTAGGTGAGTGGAGTAGGGACAATTTAAAATCTACTAGAAATGAGGAGAGAGAAGAATTCCTCCAAACTGTGGAGACTCAAAAAATGAGAGAAAATGACTACAAAGTGATGTGTTTTCTCTCTCCTCCCTTCCTACCAAACAATAATCACAAATGCATATGGTTCCTTGCATCTAATTGCACCTTCCCTCGCCTCATTTCCCCTCCTCATACACCCTGCCAAACAATGTCGAAGAAGAGGAGGAGGGAGGAGGCCGGGGATGAGGTACTCAAAAGGGTCAAAAGAGAGAACTTTAGGCACCTAAGTGAAAACTGTACTTCTGTACTTTTGAACAGAAAGATAAAGCTAGAAACGAGGTATTCTATATAAGCATCAATGAAAGCTTCAGAGAAAGCTTCATGCACCTATGGTGAAAATTGTACTTCTGGTTTTCTTGGGGGCAAAGTCATCTTCTTCTACCTATTTCATTAACTTCTATCTGCTTTCGGACTCGGGTTTCATTTGTCAAATAGAAGTAGGGTATGCCAATTGCAAAATGCTAAAGCATTGGACATCCATAATGTAATTTACACTGAATAATTTTTAGATAAAGCTTCTAACAGAAATAGCAATTTTAGGGGTTAGCAGTTGATGTCAAAACAAAAGATGACATGTTATTACGCTTAATGTATAGATATACCTTAGTAGTTTTTCCAGGAGTAGCACCTTTATCTTCTGAGTCACTTCCAGAGGAGCTACCCGAATCTGAATCTGTCCACAACGAAAATTTTGAACTTAAGTAAGGCTTGATGAGAACAACACTCAGAAGTGCGAGCAGAAAAAAGACCACAACTGCTAATGGTAAGGTAACAAAAAAGGAATCTCATCCAAATGACACAAATAATGAAAACCAAACTATATTCCCACCAATTTAGACGTGTTTACAGCAACACCTCAAACAAATAACAAAATATATTTCAATTCAAGCAATAAAGACAACAAAGGCAGATGATGTCAAATAATTTCATGAAAGATGAAACTGTACAGCTCAAACTGTCTATAAAGGATTGTTAGCAAGGCGCAAAATAATGGCAATCTTGTAACGGATTATAGCACGGCTAATTTGATCCAACTGAAGCTGGCAAATAGTGACGACATTGGCTAGTTATGACCAATACAGATCAGTATTTGATAGTAATTACAAGTACATAATGGGGTTTCAAGCTTGAAATACCAAAATTTGATTTTATCTCTGCCAACAAAAAAAATATAATCAGTTGACATGAACCTATGATTAAATTGACTTTTTTGACATATTGGTACTTCCAATTGAAACATACCAAGGCCATCAAATAACATATGAAGACCAAAGACGATAACAATGAAAGGGAACCAAAACCAAGGCCAATACCAAGATTTTAAACCTTGGAAGTTAGCACATTTTTAGACAGAAAACAACATTTTATGGAGGGTCCTCCTTGGAGTGTTTTATCAATAAGTACTTCTACCTTTTTTTATTTGTCCCCCTACACCAAAGGATTAAAGGACACCCCATCTGATACTTGGTGACATGAGCCTATCATCACAATTTAGTAGGTTTCTCCAACTATATGTATGAACCCAGCACACACACGCACACCCCATCTGATACTAACAGGCCTAGCCAATTTGATATTTGGCTGACACAAGCAAAGAAGTGGCACATTTGAGCCGGGTACTTAACTGACACCGTTCTGAATAGGGGGAAAGACATGGAGTACTATGAAAACCATTATTTTCCTCTTCTGTACCCCTTTCATTATTTCTGTTATGCGCTTGTATGTGTGACAGTATACTTGCTTCTGCCTATGCTTTCATGTGATTTTGTCTGCGCGCATTCTCCAACTTAGGTGCAAACACGTTCTGTAATCAGTCGGGTATGCAGCTAGTTTGGCAAGGCAATTGTCAGGTTAGTTGAGTTGCCACTGTGAAAAGCAAGAACACTTAAGGTGACGGATTTGGTTAGTATTGATGACTTATTCAACATAAGATTGCTACGTTAACTGAAAATCCTTAACCTAATCCTACAATGTAGACATAATAAGCATTTATAGTCAATGGACCTAGAAACCTACCCTTTCCGAACCAAAAAAACAAAAAGCCTAATAAACATTTAATATGACAATATGTACAATAATCGCAATTATGAACTCAAACATTGATGATAATGTAAGTTTGGTTATTCAGGTCCAATTAGATAAACAATAGATATCAGCTAAGATTGTTGATATGAAACAAACTATGAACCGTGATATATCGAATAAAAATCAAGTGTCACCATGGAATAATTTCAATTGATACTAGCAGAAATACATAAAATTTGGATTGAGGCAAGGATAGTTGTAAAAATAGTTCTGATTCTCCATGTAAATAAAGGAAAACTAGAAAGTTTGAATCATTCATATACAAAGGCCACACCAAGAATAATACTAGGAAAATATTAGAAATTCTTTCTTTTTAAAGATAAATATCATGAAATAAATAGATATATTGCTTTTAGAGAGGATAATCATTTTGAGCTACAAAGTTTCTAATGCATTAATTCCAAGTTAAATATACTTCGACAGGGTGTGAATTATGCACTTCAGAGGGACAAAATTATGGTTTAAATAAAACTCAAATCTGCTGCTAGGAAAACTAGTAGTGTCTTATAATCAAGATCGTGCAGGCTTAAAAGGCAACCACAACATCTATTCTATATATGAATCTTGAAGCCCACTTTAAGGAAGCTAGTTGCATTATGCACTCATATGTAAGAGAAAAAATTATAAAGCCTTCTACAAAGACAGACATAGGGAGAAAAAGATTTATATGGTCCCTATACATAGTACGCCATACACACAAATTTTCAAGCATTAGAAGCTACACATTTACAGAAATGAACTTCATTAAAAGCCAACTTTACATCACCCTTTATGCACTTAAATGAATGTGATACATCATGTTTCACAAGACACAACACCATAGTCAAATTGAATGCTAAGATCATATACCAAGTGTTGGTACCTTGCATCCAAATTTTTTTATTATGTGCCCTAAACTAGTATGCAGAAGCTGAAGGCAAAAATAGAAGATACCATATCAATAGAATTTACGTAAGAAAAGGTGGAAGAGGGAACTAACCATTTGGATACAAAAAAAACCTACAAGGTAAAAAAAAAATAATAATAATAATTCCTTTTTTTAATTCCTTGTTTTCCTTTCAAAAATAACTTCTAGTTAATTTCTCATAGAACCCAGACTCCCATTTTGGTTTGAATCTGCAAAATTCCTACAGACACAAGAGATGCCGAAAACTGAGCTATATTAGCAAAACATTGTCATCGCAAGATGCTTCTTAAGCTCTTTGTCAGTTTATTCAGGGAGAGAATATAAGTTCGGAGAGAATATAAATATTAGAGAGAAGAAATTTCTATTAGAACCCGGACTCCCTTTTGTTTGAATCTGTAAAATTCCTTCAGACATGAGAGAGAGAAAACTGAGCTATATTAGCAAAACATTGTCATCGCAAGATACTTCCTAAGCTATTTGTCAGTTCCATCAGGGAGAGAATATAAGTTCGAAGAGAATATATACATATATTTTTATTTTTATTTTGTGAAAGAAAAGCCTTTTCATAGCTTTTCAGATGGATAGAGGATAATCATCCTGTGTGGAAATAGATCAAGATCCTGAGTGAAAATCTTCCAGGATAACCTAAAAAATCTAAAATAATAGTCAGCACTGCCAGTTTGTGAAGTCAAAATCGAAAACTGAAATGAAAATTGGAAATTGGAGAAACTATGCAAGAAAAATTTTGTGGGGAACACTCCGGGAGATATACAGATAACAGTAAGAAACCAATGGAAATATAATGAAAGAAAGAAGCGAAGAACTCATAGGTTGTCTCTTCATAGGGTGTGTTTAGCAACTTCACAAACTTGTTTCAGATGGTACAACCTTGGTTCAATACATTATTTGTAGTTTGGCAAAAGTTGGCCAAATTGAACTAGTTTTCCCTAGTTCAAAAACTAGCCCCTGAATGATTTTTTTGTGGACCAACCCTTGTATGATTCGACTTTGGTCTATTAAGATAAAACTAGTCTAGCCCAATTCTATTTTGAAGGTGCCAAACACATCCTGAGAAAACATGGAAGCCACATATTGTACCAGCTTGCAAAACCTGGAGGAAAGCATCACATTCTAGAACATGATTGAATCTTATCCTAAAGAAGTAAAAGCAGTCTACACTACAAAATGGATCATGATATCCATGAAATATTGCTTATCAAGAAACTAAAGCAATCAATTTGGTAAGATAGAAACAAATGGACATGCCAATTTAAGCAGGGAAATTCTTTTGAATATCACAGCCAAAGTTATGTCATGGCAACTTTTATCTAGGTAAGACTCATTCACATTTATAAGAGGGGTGAAATTTCTCCAATAAGATGCAAGTTTCCACTGTGTATGTTGCTATAGAACATCGACCAATCAGGCAGACCATAACGAAGACTACAAAAGGCATACAGTACAAGAAAGTCTCTCTTGCTCTCACCACGCATAATACTGCTAAATATTCATCAGATAGAAATAACACACGCAATATTATAAATGAATTGGCAACCTCAGTTACCTAATAAGACGAGCTTGAACAAAACCTAAGCTCATGTAATAATTGAACAAATACAAATATTGGATCTTGGCTCATTTAGTTCATGTTGAACCCCTAGACTCACCGATATATACACAGCGCAATCAAATTATGCCCCTCTTTTACTCCACCTCCCACATACAAGATCAACCCACTAAAAAATGGCATCACTTGCATTTTCATAGTTCAGTTTTCTTAAACCTTTCAAAAATGCAAACACTCTCTGGACAGTTTAAGATACTTCAAGGACGCTCCAAAAACATATAAATTAATCTTATCAACAGGGTATCTTTAACTAAACTATCAACCTTCAATGAGAAATATTTCCAAATACAAATGCTAACCATTTGTATATAACAGAGCATTTACACATTGCATACAGCACCTACAGGACAGCAATTTTCCAGCATCCATTTTCACAAAGATTACTTTCCCTCACTTCTCAACATGGCCAACTGGAATAGTTCCATGTCATATTGTCATGCAACATTAATCCCTATACAAAGTCAACCATGCTTTTGCTTGGGCATATCATGGCATACCTTCAGAAACTTGACCTGCAAGGAACTACTTATCGTATAAATAACAAAAGGATAACTATTATGAAACTTGAAACCCCTTAAAGTTTGACCAGTTATTAGGAAACCCCCTGCTGTTACTTTTTTATTACAGAACCCCCCGTAATTAAGTTTACTGACAAGTTCTCATAAGCAAATCACATGCAAATTTATTTTCCTGAACTACCCTTCCATACCTCCTTTTCTTCCTCTTAAGAATATTCCTTCTAATATATATAGAGTTCCTGGTTACTTTTAAGCTTATCTACTCCTTGCACAGAGGATGTGCATGCAACTAGTGGTTAAGAAATTTACTAACACCATGAATGTATCAAAAGACTTAGCTTATGTCTCATGCAAAGCAGAAAAAGAACCCCAAACCCCTGTCTTCACCACAAATCTAATTCATCCGTTACTCCAAAATACTAGATACAAATCCAGCTCCTTCATATCTTTATATATCTTCAAAACTCATAGCCATCACCAATTGCAACAACATTTTCCATATAAAAGGCCCCCAGAATCATCAAGCCCTCTCTTTACCGATAACTCACC
Organism: Asparagus kiusianus; assembly: GCA_022839385.1. NCBI lineage: Eukaryota > Viridiplantae > Streptophyta > Magnoliopsida > Asparagales > Asparagaceae > Asparagus > Asparagus kiusianus. Next base: position 42,058 of record BQKN01000692.1, on the reverse strand, counting down.
CAGTTGATGTCTTGCTTCCATTTTCAATCAAATCTTGGATACTCTTTACTTCCATACACCAATTAACGTATCTTCTTCTTGGTATCCTTCAGTTGATAAGAATGCAGAGGTGTTTATTATGAAGTATAGATAAGAGAGAAAGGGGTTTCCTAATTCTTTAGGAAGAAGAAGAGGGTTGCTGAAGGGTATTTGAGAGAAGTATGCACGCGCTGAGCACTTGCTAATTCTAAGCCATATTAACAGTAAAGTTAACAGTGGGGGTTCTATAATAATAAAATAAATAACAGTAGAAGGTTTCCTAATGTTGGTCAAAGTTTAGGGGGTTTCATACTCATTACCTATAAAAAAATAGTACACTCTATTGTAGCTACAGAGGGACAAAAGTTTACTACTAGCTTAAGCTTAACGTCAGATTAAAAGTGGAAACTTACTAGCAACAAGTTCTACAACTGATTGGTTCCTGAATGCTCTCACCACAAAAAATATACTCGAGCACTTGTCACCCTTGAAGTCCAAACAGAAAGAACCACAACAACTTGTGCATCCCACTGAGTCCTCCAGAATTCTGTTCTTATTTATTAAGTAATGAGACGGTCAGACGGGAGAGACTAATATTTCTTTTTTTACTCCAGAAATATACTCCATGGATGCAACAGATATGGACATCTATTGGGGTCTTTGAGAAGTCAGGTTGGATTCGCAAGCTGAACAGACTCTGGCAAAAATTTCTAACTCATGCAACCTGACATTCATGTTGCAGCTTGGACCCTGCCATCTTAACTTATAATGATGTTTAGGTTGGAATCCACCTTCAAGTGTTTTTTTTTCTTAAATTTTATCTGAACACCATATGCTCCGTATTTGGCACTTTGAGAAGAAAACAAATAACATGACCATATGTCCAAAAAGAAAGAAAAAGAAAAAGGAAAAGGAAAAGAAAAAAAAACAACATAAAGATCATTGTACATATGGAAGAGTTGAACATTACCTCTTCCTTTGTGTGGAAGGACTGTATAACTATACAAACCTACTAGAATAGGCAAGGAACAAGTTACTTTTTCCATAAAGAAATTGTTCCAATGCCAACATTTAAACTAGGTTATTCCCCATCTTATTTCTCTTTTAGTTTTTCCTAATTTACCAACCAAAAGTCTATGTTGTATGCTTCTGCAACTTGCATATTTTGTAATGAATTAATATTTACTTATTAATTTATATGTAAAAAAGAAATTTTACTCTCATGTACTACAGGCTTAATAGAATTAAGCAACAATGGTAGATAAGTCTACTTTCTTTTATTCAGACTAGAATAACAAAGGATATGTTTTCTTATACATCTCCACCCCTGATGATGAGAATCTAAGCTCAAAATCATGATGCGATATTTATTAATAACTAACATTCCCTTCTTGCCTGGCTAATCACCCATGCCACCTGGGTACTCCTAACTGAAGCAATACCCGTACCCAACACGTACCCATACCCGTATCCATACCCAAACTCCTTGAACACTCCTTGCATATATGAATACATTTGTCAGGCATGTTCACTTATGCAATGTATGTTATAAGTTAAAACAAACTTCTTGGATGCATATCCTGCACTGCATGTCCACTTCCTAAAACTTGTTGGACATAGGTGGAGTTTTGAGCTATTATTTTAAAGGGTCATCTAGATATCTAGTTCAAAACTGATGGTTCTCCGGTGTATAATCCACATAATAAAAGGAACATAAAAATATCATAGGAAATTTTATTCTCATAACACATAAATGAAAAACAATATTGATATCATGTAGATTATTAATTACAATATATAATATATGGATATGTATATAAATATTTATATAGCTGCATCCATGTGCCATACCTTTTACAAATTTGGCATGTCCTACACCCCTATCCATAGAGGCAACCGCACATGTTTCCATGCAACTTAGGTAACCATGAAAACAGTGCACTATTTACGGCAAAATGCATTCTTTGAGCATGCAGATGAAAGCGATGAAACTATAAGTATTGGTCACAAGGGAGAACCCAAGGTAAAAAAGAAACAAAGAATAATTCCCCAAATAATTTCTTCTACATCAATGTTTCTATAGGCTAATATCATTTCTTTTATCTCCAACTTATTTTTCTTTATTTATACTTCAACTAAATTTGTTCATCTCTCATGTCACAATCTAAGGACCTCATCAAAAGTTACAAGCTAAAAAAAATCTACGAGGAGATCACAAAAAAATAATTTATAGGTGAGTAAGGAACTTGTTATTTACCGTGAACATTTATAGGTGAGAAACAAACAGGTAAGTGAAACCAAGGTTTTAAATATCGGCCGACATGTCCGACATGTCGGCCGACATATCGGTTTGAGGGCTTGACCGACACGACATGAACGTTTTCAACTCGTATGTCGGTTTTCAGAGCCAAATCGGAAATATCAGGATCATATCGGGCATATCGGTCTATTTTTTAGCTTTGAAAAATCAGCCGATATGGTACCTTTTTTTAAGATTTGTTTTTTGTTATCGGGTTTGTGTTTAGTGATAAATACTCAAACCCGTTTGACCCATTCTCATGTTTAAGGGTTTCTTATGAACCCGATAGAAAGAATTTATGAACTCAAATTCATATATTATTTACTTTTTTTATATGTTTAATTTATAGAATTTATAAAGTATGCTTATATTGAATTTATGAATGCTTGGATTACATTTAGGACATGATATTATACATATGTGTACTACCCGATATGACAATCCGATATTTAGTTAATGTCCCCCGATATATCCCCGATTTCTGCTATCCGACAAGGATTTCAGTCATCCGACATGAACCCGACATCCGACATTTAAAACCTTGAGTGAAACTTGTCAAAGTATTAATGTTAACAGGAACCAACACGACTACACATGACACTCTTTGTTATGATGCAAAAAAGAACCGAGTGGGCTCGTGATAAGATACAAAATTTATGTTGCATTCTAGATGTACCTGACTGGAAATATAAAGATTCCTTTCTTGTTTAATGAATGAATATGGCCACTAAAGGAGTTGAATAGAGTGTGGAAATTTCATGCATCCCCTAAAAATGGGACAAACTCCTCACTTTAGTGATACAACAGCAATTAAAATGGAAAAAATCAAGGATGGGTACAGGATGCAATATGCAGGAGACCATCTCCATTCTCAGAGATAAATTTTGTTCATTGATTTTATGGATAGATTTCTCTTGTAACAGCATTTGACAAACACAAAATAATAAATACAATAAATAATATGCAGAACCCCATCTTCATTTCTTAAGCATCATGCACCAGTGAGTTGTTTGCAGTCTAGATCTATATACAGATTTCCTAACTTGCATCAACTATGACTTCAGTCAATGGTTACATCAGTTATTTGCAACCTTAATGTCTCTTTTTATAATACGGAAGACCGAGATACACCTTCTTTTTGGTATTTTATTTCTTCCTATATAGTGCATAACTTGGTTGGTGTTTATTAGTCATGTTTCCCATCACAAGCAATAAACACTCAAAAGTCAGTAGTGACAAAGGTAAGAAAGAAGTAACTACAAGGAGCTGACTTGACCTCATCCTCATAGTTAAATAAAAAAGCAATGCAATATTAAAATTACTGAATTTCACAACAAAATGATTTAAGAACATAAAGGATGTGTTGGCCAGATGGCAAGGAAACAAGAACAGACCACTGGAAGAAGAGCCTGAATCACTACTCGATGAACTTGAACTGCTGCACTTGCCACCTCTATGTATTGCATCCTTCTCTATCTCTACAGGAGGATAGCTTGACATGGGAGGATCATTACCACCAATATCTACATCCTCATCGACAGGTTCATTGCCTATACACATATGCACACAGAAGCAGAACTGCAAGCTATAATTTCTACATTCTACTGCAAATATGGACATTTTAATGAAAGGTGGTTTTGCTAAGAAGGAACCTTTGCCGGGATGCATTGATGAATTGCTAAGTCCAGATTCATTTAAAATCTGCACAAGAAAAAGGATAGCAGCTTGTCATACACAACTACATATCAAATAGCTCTAACAAGTAAAAACATACCTCGATTTCAGAGGGTTCTGCTTTTGGATGTTGTACAATCAGTTTCTCTGGCAAACAGCTATCCAAAAGCTCCCTCAGTTCTAACAGTACATCATCACTAAGGGCGTCAATATCAACCTCCATCTCCTCCTCACCAGAGTCATTCGTACTACTGATATGCCTCTTCAAAAAGTCAATTATTTGGTCTGGCATGTCCTCTAGCATAGCTGATAATCGATTACTTAAATGCTGCCTCTCCTCAGCAGTCACCCTCGGGATCACCTTTTCCAGTACTACAGCATTACAAGTTACAGGGGAAGTTTTCCTCTTCTTTGGATGTAATACTGGCTTGGGAGCTTCTGTCTCTCTTCCAACATATAAATCAGTTGCAGCAAGCTTCTTCTCTATAGGTTTCCATTTTGACTCAAAGAATTTGCTTAATTTATCTGCCATTATGTGGACATCGTTACCGGGCGGGTTGTATGTCATTGCATTTGTAAAAGTTAACCTCACATCAGCAACAAAACCCAATGGACTAGAGTAAGCACCAGAAGATATCTTGTTCTTGATGGTACCAAGATCCATTGGATGCTTGATGACAGTGTAATAATCCGGAATCTTGAGAGCCACTGCGTCAACTGGATTATTGAAAACCCACCCAAACTGGTGTGTTCTCAACTTATTGAGAATTGAGTCACATTGCTTCATTATCGATGCACAGGAGTTATCAGTGGTAGGCTGTGGCTGAGGTCGTTGTTTGTTCTTTGACTCGAACCTCCCTGAACTCCCACGCTTGAGATGTGAGCCATTGGAACCCAGTTTCTTTCCGTTACTGGAGGATGACACTGTTGGTACATTTATTGATAAGAACTTTTTTTGAAGCATTTGAATTCTTTCAAGTTCAGCTCTCAGTCTCAATTCTAACTCTTTTCTTTCTGAACCAGGCATCTTGGCAAAAGAAATGACCTGCAAAGGAACATTGAAGCAGTCGCCCGTGTCCTTATTCAAGCTAATGCATTTCCTCTTTGGAGCACAAGAATCTTCAGAATCCACACGGCATGAGCTACCAAATCCTTCGGATTCCTCCATGGTTTCAGCCGCATGACGGTAATCAGGAACAAAGGAAGAAGATAAGCCCTTCGAAAACTTCTGTGATTTCCCCATCATCGCGAAAGATCTCTTAACCACCCTTTTCTCTGTACACTCTAATAGAACAGTGGGCGCCATATTGTCAATCCAGTAAATCTGTAGATGTTAACAATTCCATTACCATCAAACGTCTCAAATAACATTAAAATTCCCCGCTTTGTGATTCAATAATAAAATTGTCCAAACCTAAACCAAAATGAGGGCTTAAACTATCCGTTCCTTTGCTTTCTGGTTTAATTCCTTTTCAGAGGGGAAATCGGTGGAATAATTAATAAAGATGCAACTTTTCCTGGTTTCCAAAAGAATTAATTAGGTTTTCCTGCCCAAATTTTCGTTTTCATACAATTCTCCCAAAAAGTAGCAGCCAAACTTTATCTTAAACACAAAAGCACCAGCTGAAGCAAAATTGAAGCCCTAGTCTAACCATTTCCAAATCGAGTACCAAATTCTCCAAGGAAACCACTGAAACAGTATCAATTTTACATAAAAACGAAACCCTAGCTCCGAGCAAATCAAACCCTAGGCCTCCAAGCGGCAACAAAATTAGGGAAATGACTCCAAAATTCCAATACAAAACCTGGATCTCGAGATCGGAGCAGCTCCAAAACCCTAAAAAAATCAAAGCGGAGCCAAATTCCCCTTTCCCTTCCTCTTCACTTCGGACAGAGAGAAAATCAGCGAGTGGAAAATTTACGCAAAGGACCCCCGAATAATTATGCCTCTCTCTGGCATTGGACCCCTTTACTTATAGGCCCTTGGAGAGATCCCGACCGTTGGATCTAGATCTGATCGGACGGTTTAGGTTGTCTCAGCGTCGGGTTTGCTGGATCTCTGTGCGGATCCACGTCTGAAAGCTACCCGTCTGCTTTGACTTCTACTGTTCTAGACCAACGATCCTGTATGGAGGAATGAATAGGAAATCAACTGTAAGGACCGGTAGAATTATGACACGTGTTGGGCATGAGCTTTCGGCGGTGCCATCACGTGAATTTTGCGCTGGCAATTCAGATAACGGTGAGAAAAGCAGCCGTGTATAACGCTAAATAAATTAAATAGCGATTATTAAAAACAAGTCATGATTAGGTTAATGTGTTAGATTAATTAAAGTTTTTTATTTAAATCTCCTCATGTGAGAGTGTCCTTCTACCCTGAAAATTACTAAGTATAATAGACTCCCTTCAAGCGGTCACGTGTCATATTTAACTGGCCTATCTTCCCCAAATTAAATAACCTGACCCGAGTATGCACATAGCCGACATGTTTTCAGAAGTGCAGGTCTGAGATAGAAGAAGTCTTCAAATCAGTCTCTCGACTCAGATCCAAGAATAAGAGCGCCTTCAAGCCAGGACTTGTTCAAGGAGTCGGGAATTCTGAGATGAGTGACATTTTTTCCTCGACTCCATCGCGGAATGTCTCAAATGAATAATTGACCTATCAGTTTCACTGCACTTAGCTATGTAGCCCGGCCACCCTCACATTTAATACATAGCTAGGGTCATTATGACTCCATTGTCGGAGTCATGATGACTCCTTAGACGATGCTGGTACTTCAGACACATTGTCGATGTCGCGTTAAACATGAGGGTGACTTGCTTGCTCTGTGATCGGCACGTGTAAACTACCATCTAATCAACCACCGGCACTGACTTGGTCAAGCTACCAAATCGCCCCCTACAGATTCCTATAAAATAAGGATGATTTCTTATGTATGAAGGTACGAACAATTGGCTATAGAATACTCCCAAACTAAATTAAACATTTCTTGACCACTTAGTCAGTGACTAACTTGACCGTTGGAGGGCCCATCGGAGAATCCAACTCCAATTCTCTAACAGTGTTACCGTGTGCATGAATCTCTATTTGCGGTCATAGTCAGCCATTATATGAGATAAATGGACCACAGATTCCTCCAAAAACCATTATTAATCTCCTAATTAACTGACTAACATTAACAGTTTTGCTAACTGACTGGCATTAATAGTTTCGCACCCATTGTGGGCCTCTTCTTCTTGTTTTAAGGAATGGTCAATCATGACCGGTCCTCAGATCCAAACCCTATAGAAGTCTCCAACTTCGGCTATATCATCCAAGCCCAATTGGATGACTCTAATCAACTACTAGCCGAGACTATTCATCAACAGTTCACTTCACTATCAGACAATCTCATCAAGCATATTCTTCCTCCTCAGCCTCCTTCATCACCTGCCACTGCTCATGAAGAGAAACACCAAGGACAGGAGTAGTAAGAATGGGCTAGGGAAGTTACTCCCCTAACACATTGGCAATAGACTCGTTTTACTACCAAACCACGATAGCCCCAGTATCACATGGAGGCAACTAGTGAGATTTCAAGCCTCAACCCTAATTAATGTCGCATGGGCAACGTTGTGAGGTGTAAGACCTACCTACATGACTCAAACCCCAGTGATAAGGGTTGATCCCTCCATGATCAATTTAGCTTCCAGATATGATTGAATGATAAACACGGTCGCTGATGTTATTAGAGAAAACACTCATCTTGCTGATTATATTATGAACGCTCCTTACTCAAAGTTCAAAATGGCACACATTGAGAAATATGAGGGTGAAGGCAATCCCGTTGAGCGCACACAAATTTTTTTATGATTAAATGTGCATGTAGCAGGTGAGTGATCCCATCATCTGCCGAGCCTTCCCTCTCACCCTTGATGGTAGTGCAAAGATGTAGTGGAACTCATTAGACAAGAAGTTCATCTGTAGCTTCGAGAAGCTAAGCCAAAAGTCTTACATTATTTTCTGGCAGATACAAAGCAAAAGGCACATTCTACTCTGCTACTGCAACTTAGACAGAGACCAGCGAAGACGTTGAGGGAGTATTTTAAGAGATTTTAGGCCAAGCACTAGAGGCAGAAGATCCCAGCAACATAGTCGCCATGTTGTGATCATCTCTGGTCTCAAGGATGAGAAGCTATCTAATTCTCTCATTAGAAACTAAGTAATCGACTTTGACCAACTCATGGCCAGAGCTTGATTACATATGGATGTCAAGGATAGCTAAGCCCTTAAAAAGACGGCATGATTAGAAGTTGCTGAGGACGGAGTCATCTTAAAGTAAGAAGGCTAAAGATGGCTGGTCCAGGCCCGAGTCCAAGCCTAGTCGGACCGCCAAAAGAGACCAAAAGAAGGAAAGAGTGGGAAGCTAGTGTTCACCCCCTCAAATCTCCTCTCTCATAGATGTTACATTTGATTCAGAAGGAAAGGCGTCATGTTGAACCTCCACCTTGTATGGAGTCAAACCCTCAGTCGAGGGATATTTGATAATATTATCGTCATCATTGAGACCGTGGTCACTATGCTGATGATTGCTGAATTATGTAAAGTGATACTAAAAACTTCATTCAGAGTGGCATGTTGAAGAAGATCCCCTCCCCACCCTCACTCGGGGGGAGGGGGGAGGGGGGTAGAGAAGAACTAGCTCCAGAAAGATAGGAAAAGAGAAGATCCCAATCAAAGTCACCTCACCCAAATCGGCAGAATGATCGAGCGTGAAAAGCCAAAGATAAGGGCATCATTAACACTATCAGTAGCTACCTCGTAGTAGGAGGAATATCAAATAATACTTGGAAGAGGTACGCCCTGGGAACATATTGGAAGTGAACCTCTAGGAGAAGAAACTTAAGATAGATCAACTTATGTCTTCAAACAATGATGATTTAAGAGGCATGGAGACACCTCACGATGATCCCATCATCATCTTGGTGTAAATCAATGGCGTCCTAGTCAAAAGAATCCTAACAAACATGGGAAGCTCTGTTTACATATTGTTCACGGACACCTTCAGTAGGATGAGGGTTAATAAATCAGAACTACGACCATGCCCAGTCACTCATAGATTTCTCAGAGTACTCGGTTTGACATGAAGGGTCAATCTCTCTGCCCATAATAGTTGGCAATTATCCCCCCAGCCCATGTTCCAGGTTCAATTCATCAATGTTAAATCGGTCTACAATGTCATCCTAGGAAGGACTTCCTTGAACGACCTGCAAACTATTACATCCATCTTCCATCAGATAATGAAGTCTCTGACTCTTGAAGGTGTGACGTCACTGATTTCACACATGACTGTAGTTCAAGGTGAACCCAAATATACCAAACCTGCCACGCACCCTCCACTATGCATAAACATGTTTCACTACCACAATTATTATCACTCTAGCAGAAATAAAGTATAAAAAAGAGAGGGTACAAGCAGATACAATAAAGATAATAATATACGGATCACAATGTAGAGAAAAGACATCAAACAATATTATTATGTTCTAACAGAAGAAAAGAAAGAACATCTGATAAACTAAAATAAGAGTAATGCATCTCTAATATAAAAGAGTCAACTAAAAATAGTACTAAGATACTCAGCCACAAAAATAAAATACATCTCTAAAGACTGGAAACAATAATCATAAATAGACCACGGTGGAACACCAACTAGCTATATATGAGTGACAGTGACTATGTTGAATCCCCGTCAACCTGCGGCTCTTTGAGACTTTGACCTATTACCTAAAAAGAGGTAAAAACAACAGTGTCAGAGCGCTAGTAAAACATCTCCGTCTGCCCCCAAGGGAATGACTAACGTATTTAATGGAGGCTAGGCTCTACATATAATATGCATAATCTACCTAAATCATTTACCATGCACTAAAAGAAGTTAAGATTAGAAATCCACAATACGAGAATAAGTATATTGAGCGAAATAATTCAAACAAGAAAACCCCCATATATATACCATGTATCTCAAATTATGGATCGCTAAATACCAACTCTAAATCCTATAAAAATAATCAAGAAGGGTAAAATTATATCACTAATACCTCATCTCAAAACCTATTGTATCATAGCATCTCACACTACCCTCGGGTAGGTGGCGCGGAAATAAGTATAAAAAGCTAGTGAAGACCTCATCTAAGATACGTCGTACATGACAAAATACAATCTTATAAACTACCCTCGGGGTAGGTTGTAAAACCTCAAAAAATTTGAATATTATATAAAAAGTAATAATAAATGTGTTATATGGTGATAAATAACATATTTTGATATTTGAGTATGCTAGGAATTGATTTG
>BQKN01000692.1:19381-31336 GCA_022839385.1 Asparagus kiusianus | reverse complement strand
TTCCTCTTTTCTTTTCACGCCGCCAGAGCTCTCATCTTCCTCCTTCGCTCTCTCTCTCCTCTCTTTTTTAAAATCTCAGCCGCCTCACCCCTTTCTCTCTCCTCTTTCTCTCTCTCTCTTAGCCGTCCCCTACCCGAGCTCCCCTCCACCTCCGACCTCCATCAGCGCTACCACCGAGCACCCCACGCTGAGTTCGTCGAGCCCCCAACCCTCGCCACCACGCTCCGACCTCAGTCTCACCGCCGCCTTCGACCGCGCCGCCGCCGACCTCCGCGCCTGAGCCGAACCCGCTCCTCCTTCGAGACCGCCGCCTCGCCCACCTCAGCACCGCTGCACCCCAGCCATCTCCCTCGCCGCCTAGGTCCGCCCTACGACGCCCCTCGTCGTTGGACAGCCACCGACCCGCGTCCGCCAATGCCTCCGGCCACATCTCGCCCCCGTTGTCGCTCCGAAACCCAACGCCTCGTTCGCCCACCTAAGATTCGCCCTCCGTCCATCTCGTCCACACCCTCAGCCAGCCCCAGCCCTCTGCACTCGTCTCCAGCCTCCTCATCGTCGACCCGCTGCCCTATCGCCGAACAACCCCTCGCCGGAGTCCCCGACCGACGCTCTTCAGACTCGCGTCAAATCCGACCTGCACCGTCAGCGTCGATTCGATCGACAAAACCCGAGGCAAGATCCCCAATCTTGTTGTTATTTATTTTAATTTTTAGATTATCAAAATTATTATGTGCAAGATTCTCGTTCCGTTAGTTTATTTCATATGATTTTTAAAGTTGTTAATAATTGCCTGTGTGAGTTTGTTGATGAACGATATTAATTACGAGATGCTTTTAATAAAAAGAATATTTTTAGATTTATTTTAAAATTATTATTATAAGAAAAGAAGTTGATTTTGAAAAAGGGGTTAGTTTTGAAATTAATATAACGAGAAAGAATTTTTAAAAGAATTTTTGGAATAAATAAATTTATGATCATGACGATTGGAAATTGCGAGAATTCATGCGTAATTAATTGATAGTTGTAGTTCCATCTTGCACGTTTTCTGTAGTTGTTCACGTTTCCTATTCATGATTCATGACACTGTTACATAGTATTCATTGCATTTATACCCTGTTATAGTTGAGAATCACGAGTATCGCTTGACCATAGTGACCCGTGAGATATGAGTTGTTGACTTGGACTTGGGATGGGAAAGTCTTGGTTCATGTTAACGGATGTGTTTGATGTGTATTACTAGGCTCGAACCAGTGAATCGTTTCGCACTGGGATGGGTTCGAGGAGTAGTAATATCGTGATTGTATATCGTGGATGTTGGTTATTTCCAGGCTCGCACCAGTGAATCGTTTCGCACTGGGATGGGTCTGAGGAGCAGTGATGGGATGTGTTTATTTTTTATTACCAGGCTCGCACCAGTGAATTATTCCGCACTGGGGTGGGGTCTGAGGAGCAGTTATCGGATATGTTTATTGTTTATTTCCAGGCTCGCACCAGTGTATCGTTTCGCACTGGGGTGGGTCTGAGGAGCAGTGATCGGATGTGTTTATTGTTTATTTCTAGGCACGCACCAGTGAATCGTTTCGCATTGGGCCGGGTCTGAGGTACTAGTGAGATGTGGTTGTTAACCTGATATCCGATAATGTGAACCTTGACTCTATGTGAGATGTGAACCAGTGACCTGTTATGGGATGGCTATTTGCATGACCTCGTTTCTTGGCTAGGTATGATTTCTTGTGAGGTCATGTAGGCCAGTTGTTTTCTTTTCATACATAGATCGGGATTAATATTTAATTATCTATAATTTGAGACATATGGTATATACATGAGGGTTTCCTTGTTTGAATTATTTCGATCGACGTACTACGTCTCTTGTTGTAGATTTTTAAGTATTAATTCCATCTATTATATGATCTTGTTGATTGGATGATTAGTCTGATCGCTAGCTGCATGACCTCGTTACCTGATCAATTTTGGATGCTTTATGTTATCATGATTTAGTAGTGTTTTCATGTTGATTTGTGGATTTTAATTATACGTTCTTTTGTTGTTTCTGTTATCGTATCGTTTTTCGCATTGGATTTCCGTTCGTTTTATTTTCCTTGTGGGGTCGGGTCTTGCCGTGTGCCATATACACTGACGTACATCTGTTTTCTCTGGTGTACGTCAGATTTAGGAGATGGACAGCCTCAGTTCGGAATCGTACAGGAGCCAGATGATTCTTAGCAGGGGTGTCTTGCAGAAGGAGTAGAAGAACCAGCTGAAGCGTAGTGATTTTCTTCCGTAGTAGTAGTTAGACATTAAAACTCTTTTATCATACTTTTCTTAGTTGATGATGGATCTAGTATTTTTAACAGTACTTTCTTTTATGGACTATGTATTTTTAATCCTAGTTGGACCATTTTTGTAATAAGGGTATGTTTAACCCATATTTTTATGTCTGGGATGATTTATCATGGATGATATGTTTATTTCTTATTCTGGATTGTCCTTATATTCTTGCTATTGAGATCAGAGACCTGTGATTGAGATTTATATATTTGACGCTTAGCGTATTGGATTGAGAAGAAGAGAAAAGAAAAAGGAAAAAAATGATAGCGCATATTTCTTCTCAATCTAATACGTCGCGGATTTGTTCACGTTCTGATTCCCAGGTATTTTGGGAAGCGGGGCGTGACTGCTCTGGCTGGTCGATCGGCGCCCTAGGGGCGATTGACGGTAAAGTCATGTGTGTGCACGTTGTGCATAATGCTCTATTCGGTCGACCGACGCCCTTGGGTCGGTCGACCGATGCCATTGAGGCGGTCGACCTATCCGACTTGTAATATTTTTAACATGTAGTTTTGTTTTCTTGTGTTTTTTAATGCGATCGCGGGGATCGAGCCGCATGATGATACATGTATAGTCATGGGTATGCCTGAATAGTGTCGTAGCACACCACAAGTATCCCGAAAAGGGTATTATGACGAATTTTGTTCCGATTACACTTGAGATAAAGGTTGATTATATATTTATATACATATTGGATATTGTTAATAAGCACCGCTCAGTACTACGTGGAGTAGTACGTTGATATACCATTAGTACAGGCTATTGAGTCGAGTTTATGATGCTTTATCTAGCAGTTCGTCCCGCACTAGGGTGCGATCAGGCTTGTGAGTCATATTTCTAGGATGTCTACTTAGTAGTCCGTCCCACACTCATGTTACGTACAGAGATGCAATGAGACTAATGAGCCGTGTACACTGTTAGGATACTGACCGGGTAGTCCGTCCCGCATGATGATGCGATGAATCAGAATCTTACAATGATTTGCATTGAGACGATTGTTGATAGCCTGAGTCTTTAGCGCATGCCAGTTATCTATCTGACTCATTGCTAAGATATATTACCCAGGTACTTTGCCCTTGAAAGTACACTGGGTTATATGCTGATATTTATATTATCTTCCCAGTGATAGTGAAAGATATTATAAATATGATATATGAATGTCATTACTTTATGTATTGCTTTATTTTATTCTTAGGTTGGGATCAATGATTAGCGATTCATAATTTGAGACATGGTATATACATGAGGGTTTTCTTATTTGGATTATTTTGCTCGACGTACCAGTCTCGTGTTGTGGGTTTCTAATTATTGATTTTATTTAGATTGTTTATCTCTAGTTCGGTGTTAATGTTTAGCGTCTACAATTTGAGACATATGGTATATACATGAGGTTTTGATACGAGTCATCCTGCAAGCATCTTTGATCGTGGAATTATCAAAGGTGGTTGAGAAGAAAATAACAAGAACATAAGGACAATTCAGTGGTGGCGAAGGAAAATACCTTCTCTAGATTATGAGAATTAAATAGTTTACAATCTCTCATAATCTCACTAGAATTGAAGAACAATCTCTCTCAATTCTCAAATATAATCTAATCTCTCTTGATTACATCTGATTCTTTAGAAACCCTAAAATAATCCCTTATACAGGTGTAACAACGTGGATGGCAAAGTGGTAAATAACCAAGCCCAAAACCCACAGGAATTCGTGCAAACAGAAACCTAAATGAACCAGGAAACCATCAATGAGTCGACTCATGTGTATATATGAGTCGACTCGTGACACATGGGTCGACTCATGACGGGCATGAGTCGACTGATCAGAAACTTTTGATAAAACGACTGAGTTTCGTGAGTCGACTCATGACAGACATGAGTCGACTCAACCTGATGAGTCGACTTATATACATGTATGAGTCGACTCACGACTGAAAACTGAATGCTTCGATTCTTCGATTTGCCGTCTCGTTCCACGCTTCAACCCGTGTTCCACTGTGTTGTTTTACACCTCTATTCTCATGAGAATCATCTATCCTCAAGCTCCCATGATGATCGCTAAGTTCCAAAGAGAAGATACACCTGTATCATGGGTCCCACCTTTAGGAACTTGAAGTCCTATTCAAGTTAGAACTTCAGCTGAGGAAACTCGCGAACTCCTCCATCCTTTCTGTACCACCCGGCCTTGCTAGGAACCTGATATCGACGTACAACTGGAAACGACTCCTTTCTTCCTCGCCTCATCGTAATCATCTTTCGCTCCAACATGCAACCCCTTTTCGATGGCTCGTCATGAAGTCTAATGCACAACGAGACAAACTTCTTGCTTACATTCACTAGCCTCTTCGCTCGTGTCACTATCACCAAGTCTGCCTCCCCCGGAAGAGACGCCGAACGAAATATGAACTTTTCACCATCCTTGGTGAATGTGTACTTCTGAGCCCACCTTTCGTAGATCGCGTATCTATCTCACAAGTACGAATTACCTAGTATAACCTAACAAACATCCAATGGAACAACGTCGCACGTGACCTCGTCAATATACAACTCATGGAGCAAAAATCTGACAGTGTATTGATCAACTACACTTAGTCACATCTCTTCTGAATCCACCCTAATGGATAGGGTTTCAGATGATTGACTGTCTTCAGACCCAGCTTCTGAATCAAGGCCTCGAATATCAAATTCTTTTCGCTGCTTAGATCAATAATGGCATCAACCAAATTGGTCTTCACTCGCAACTTCAGCACAAAAAGCTGCTCTCGGGGGTCTTCGTCCTCTTTTGTGGCCTGTTTCCCTGCCATAAGATTGAGACTATTGTTAGGCTCTGTCATCTCAGGAACTTCCTTCGGACCTTGTGCTATCATGTATGTTTTCTCCTCTTTCTTCTTCAACCCATTTGGCTTCAGATGAGGATACTTCTCCCAGCATCAATCAGTGATATGTCATATCTTCTCGCAGTGACTACAAATCAGTTTGGAACCACTAGACTCACCTCCTATCTGTTTTGCATCTCCTTTTACCTCATTGCTCTTCTTTTGCTTACCCTCGATGGTAATAGCTTTCACGCTTACCTCTACAATAGACTCGATCGTGAATAGCTTCATCTCCTTCTGGATGTATTCATTCAAACCTGCTATGTACTTCATGAAGATGGAGCATTCGTCCGTTGTGACGTTTAAAACCATCGCCTGTTGCTGGAACTCCATCGTGCTCTTGAACAATCTGATTGAATCTTTGGCGCAAGCCATACCATTTGTACCAACGCTCCTCAAGAAACCCCACTGGGTAGAACTGCTTTCTTAGTAGCTCCTTAAACTTGTTCCACGACACCGCCTTCTTCTCCTGCTTGTAGTAGGATTTTCACCATGTCAACGCGTGTCCTGAAAGTTTCAAAGTTGCGAACACAATCTTCTCCTTGGATGAATATCCATAGAGAGTGAAATACATCTCCATACACTCGATCCAATCATCGAGCTTCTCCACATTAACACTCCCATCTTAAACATGAATCTTTACCTTGAAATCAATTTTTAAATTCTGGTAGTAATTTTTACCCTCTTGAGGCGGAACAGTTTTGACAATCTCGGCCTCCCTATCAGAATCAAATTCCTCACCTTCTCCATTGGAATCCATAAGTTTCTTCTTGCCTTTCGAAGAAGATTCCTCCTTTTGTCCTTTTCTTGGAAGATATTGATGAGCTGTGTGAGAGTCGAACTCATTGTCTCTATCTGTTTCTCTAATACATCTAGCCTCGCTGAATTATCTCCTTCAGTCATCTTCTTCTTCGTTAATTTTTGGACTTCGTCCAATGAAATAAGGATCTTGCCTAACTTCTTGTATTGCGACCAAGTCAGGACCATATACAGGATGCCCCCTTCACAGGATCTGATCGCTCTGATACCAACTTGATACGAGTCGTCGTGCGAGCACCTTTGATTGCGAAATTATCAAAGGTGGTTGAGAAGAAAATAACAAGAACATAGGGATAATTCAGTGATGCCGAAGGAAAATACATTCTCTAGATTATCAGAATTAAATAGTTTACAATCTCTCATAATCTCACTAGAATTGAAGAACAATCTCTCTCAATTTTTAAATACAATCTAATCTCTCTTGATTATATCTGATTCTTTAGAAACCCTAAAACAATCCCTTATATAGGTATAACAATATGGATGGTAAAGTGGTAAATAACCAAGCCCAAATCCTACAGGAATTCATGCAAACAGAAACCCAACCGAACCCGGAAACCATCGATGAGTCGACTCATGTACATATATGAGTCGACTCATGACACATGGGTCGACTCATGACAAGCATGAGTCGACTGGTCAGAAACTTTTGATAAAACGGTTAAGTTTCGTGAGTCGACTCATGACAGGTATGAGTCGACTCAACCTGATGAGTCGATTCATGTACATGTATGAGTCGACTCACGGGCTAAAAACTGGATGCTTCGATTCTTTGATTTGATGTCTCGTTCCACGCTTCAACCTACGTTCCACTGTATTGTTTTACACCTCTGTTCTCAAGTTACCATGAGAATCATCTATCCTCAAGCTCCCATGAGGATCGCTAAGTTTTGAAGAGAAGATACACTCGTATCAGGTTTCCTTGTTTGGATTATTTCACTCGACGTACTACGTCTCGTCTTGTAGGTGTCTAAATATTAACTCTATTAGATACGAGAAAAATAATTTAGGTAGACTATACTTAATAGGTAGACCCTCTACTTTATCTAGCAACACTTCCCCTCAGGACGGATGGAGGTGATCTTGTTGTAGCTCTCTGACACTCTTATTTGTTATTTTTATATTTTAAAATTTCTTATTTGGTAGCTCAAAGTTTCAGAGAGCCGCAGAATGACAAATTTCTTGCATAGTTGTCGTCGCATGAGTTATCAGTAGAGACTTCACAGTAGATTTATGTTTCCATTCAGTTATTTGAGTTGTATTTTATTTTGTAAAGGCTATGAGCCTTAGTTACATTTCCAGTTGATTCATATCGAGATATTTTATATTATTTCAGAGATCAGGTGTTTATAGTTTTATTCATTTGAGACATGGTTTCATTTATGAGATTTATCCTTCTATACCATGTCTATTGTAATTATTTACCTTATTTTGCCAGTTTTGTATATATACTTGTTTTTGATTCTACTAGAGGATATTACTGTGATTGATAAAACGTGTTATTGCACAGTATGGGTGCATGATAGTTTTAACATCTCTGGATTCACCTTAGACAACAACCATGTATGAAAACATGAGCATCACAGTTGGTATGAGAGCTCTAGTTCCAGCATCCTTAGGATCTTTCCTGTGTCGAGTCGTGGAGCTAGGGTAAAGTTTTCTAGGATTCATGTATAGAGTCTGCTAGGATTCCTAAAATGAGTGAGGATGTTATATACGTATATTCTAAAATTTATAAATTTTTTTTATGACTACCTTACTTTGATTGAAAAGTAATTGCGTGAATGATATATGATACAATTTTCCTACTATTATATGTTATGTTATGTATATTTGTGAAGCTCTCCTCTTGGTATTATAAATATCGGGACAAGGACATGGTCGAGGTAAAACTTGTACCCGAAGAGCTGGGCAAGTAGAGCCCGATCCGCAGCAGGCTCCATAGTATTTGATCGACTTGGTAACGTCGATTGGAGAGATAGAGACTAGCAACTCTCGAGGAGTGAGCAACGAGCCAGATTACACTTTCTGAAGTTCCACCACCAGTCAAACCAATCGTACCTATTGAAGAGGCAATATCGACGATTACGCCATCACCACAACTAACTATTAATAGAGACACATATCAGGAAGCTTGGCTCTGTAAGAATGAGAAAGATATCAGAAGATGAGAGCACCAGAGTTTTAGGGCACATCGGATTCATTTGCAGCCTATAAGTGGAAGGAATATGTATTAATTATTTTTAGACATGCTTTACGTCGACACAGTACATAAGCAGAGATTAGTTATATTCAGCTTAAATGACGACATCGGAGGATAGCACTGATTTCAGTTACGCCGGAGCAACAAATATCAATTTCATGGAAAGATTTCATCTACTATTTCAATAAGTAGCTAGAACTAACCCGATTGGGGTAGGGAAACATGCTAAGAGTTAATTTTGGAAGCAGGATTGTCCGAAGATCAGGACAAGGATAAGAAACCTTTTGTAAGATCGGGAGGACCCTAGCAACAGGGTAAGAATTTTTATCACCACTAGCAGAATAGTAGTCAGGGTCTGCAGTCGTAGGGCCACGGTTATGACTTGTAGCAGAGGATTGAGGCACCACCTACCATTCCGAGGACCAAGGACTAGTCGGCCAGATGCACATTATCCAGGAGATTCCTAAGGGATTGATAGTCTCATAGATTCCACCGCTAGTAGCATAGCAGTTTCCAACCACCGACAGAGTTTATGTAGTCATACCGCATGACCATGGTGCGAGCAGAGCTTTCTTAGTGATTATTCCTTTCCATCTTGGATCTTGTTCGATTCAGGAGCTTCATATTCTTTTATCTCTCATACCTTCATGGATAGGTTTCAGCTAGTTGCACATCCCTTCGACTTTTTATTATCAGTCTCTACTCCTTTAGGGAAGGTATCCCTATTGAGAGTATCTGTAGGAGATGCGTCATCAGTCTAGATGAGTTCGAGTTGATTTTTGATCTGATAGTTTTTTATATATCGGAGTTTGACGTCATTCTCGGTATAGATTGACTATCATCCTACCATATTAGTATCAACTGTTTTTCTAAAATAGTCAGCTTGTGAGCGACCGATGGATCTGAGTTGATAGTAGCGACCTCACAGGGTAACCAATTTGCAGAGTTATTTCTGGCGTATATCAAGGAGATGATGCTGAGGGATCAGAGTACCGATTTATGCGAGACTAGAGTTGTTTCAGATTATCAAGATATTATTTAGGATATACCCGGGTTACCTCCTGTAAGAGAGGTTGAGTTCTGCATCGAGTTGCAACCGAGCACAGCACCGATATCCTGAGCACCCTATCGTATGGCACCTGCTGAGACGAGAGAGCTACAAACTCAGCTAGATAAGTTGTTATCTCAGGGCTTTATCGTCGGAGTCATTCTCTATGAGGAGCGATGGTTCTCTTCGTGGAGAAGGACTGTAGTATGCACCTTTGTATAGATTATAGTGAGTTGAACAAGGTCACTATCCGGAATCGGTATATACTACCGAGGATTGACGACTTGCTCATGCATTTTTGATTGATATTACAAACCTTACGGGAGCATCAGTTATATGCCAAGTTCAGCAAAGTGAGTTTTGGCTTTTTAAAGTTAGATCTTTAGGCCATGTCATCAGTAAGGAGGGTATTGCAATAGACCCAGCAAAGGAGGAGGCACTACTTAATTAGGAGCCGCCGAAGATAGCTTTAGAGATCTGTAGTTTCTTAGGTTTAGTAGGCTATTATAAAAAGTTTATTCAGGATTTCTCAAAGATTGCTACGCCACTTACACACCAGCATGGAGTGCCAGGAGGCCTTTGAGACTCTAAAGGCTAAGTTGACTACAACGCCGGTAATGATTATTCCGAGCAGTGATAGGACCTTTGTAGTCTATGCAGATGTGTCGTTATTGGGTCTAGGAGGTGCTTTGATACAAACCCAGAGAGTAGTGGCATACATATCACGACAACTAATAAAATAAGCATTATTATCCCACACACGACTTGAAGCTTGTAGCAGTGGTTTTTGTACTGAAGACATGGAGGCATTATCTATATAGAGTGCAGTTCGAGCTTTTCATGGATCATCAGAGTTTGAAATATCTCCTCTCAGAAAGAGCTAAATTAGAGATAACAACGATGAGTTGAGTTTACCAAATACTACGAGTTTGTGATTCAGTATCATCCATGGAAGACTAATGTTGTAGCAAACGTATTGAGTAGGAATCGTCATCATTAGATTATAGCTTTGAGGTGCTCGTTATATCGAGATCTTCACACCCTTAGCCAATTTTATTTTAGACCAGAAATCGGCAAAGGCACTGCATTTGTTAGGAGCTTTGTCTGAGTAGTCATCTTGGAGTAATAAAGTGGTCAGAGCTCAGCTAGAGGACTATTGGATTCAAACTCGAAAGGGGGAGATCTCCAAAGAGACAAAGGCTGATTGGACTATTGAAGTAGATGGAGAATTTCGAATGAAGGACTGGTTAGTGATGCCGAGTGATCCATAGTTGAAGAAGGACTTATTTGACGAGGCGCATCGTACCAGGTACATAGTGCATCCTGACACAACTAAAATGTATAAGGACCCGAAGAGACATTTTTGGTGGGGCGGTATGCGTAGGGAGATTGCAGAGTATGTGGCTAGATATTTTACCTGCCAGTAAGTGAAGGCAGAACATCAGAGACCAGTAGGAATCCTACAACCTTTACCCATTTTGGAGTGAAAGTGAGCAGATATTTCTATTGATTTTATTGTAGGATTTGCCAAGGTCAAAGAAGGGAAATGATTCGGTTTGGGTAATAGTTGATCGGTTGATAAAGTCAGCACATTTAATTCCGTTGAAGACAACATACACGGCAGAGACGTATGCGATCGAGGATATTCATCCAGGAGATAGTAAGATTACATAGAGTTCCAGAGACAATTATATCATACCGAGGCTCGGTTTTTACTTTGCACTTTTGGAGGAGCTTCTAAAACTCTTTCGATAGCTAGTTATCATATTCTAGTGGTTTCCACCGACAGACAGATGGATAAACGGAGAGAGTCAACCACGTGTTGGAGAATATGTTGTGGGCTTATGTTATAGATTTTTAGGGCAGCTGAGAGGACCACATCCCATTAATTGAATTCGCTTATAACAACAGTTACCAAGTGATAATTGGTATGACACCATATGAGGCATTGTATGGGAGGCATTTTAGATCACCTATTTGTTGGGCAAAACTAGAGGACAGCATATTGTTTGGACTGGAGTTTGTGAGACAGACTATAAAAAAGTATCAATAATTCGGGAGCACATTTTGTAGCGCAGAGTCGTCAGAAGAGTTATGATGATCAGAGACGACGACCATTAGGGTTCCAGCTTGGGGACTATGTATTATTGAAAATATCACCAATGAAGGGGATTTAGTGTTTTGGTAGATGAGGAAAAGCTTGCCCCGAGGTATATCGGTCTGTTCAAGATAGTGGAGCACATTGGATCCGTTTCATATTGGCTAGATCTTCCAGCATTGATGTCGAGTGTATACGATGTCTTTCATATTTCGATGCTTAAGAAGCATCTACGTGACGAGGAGCAGTAGTAAGTGTTAGACACGCTATAGATCGAGATTCTTAATGATATGACTATGATTAAAATTCATGTGTGTATTCTATACCAAAGAGGACAAGAGACTTAGACAAAGTGATTCATTTAGTTAAAGTTTAATAGAATCGGAAAGGAGCTGAGGAAGTTTCTTGGGACACAATGAGGATATGCATTGTGACGACTTGTACCTATTTGAGTAAGTAAATTGTTTGGATATGATTCGCCTATGTTTATGATTATCTACATGCTCATATCTATACTTAACACTAGAATGATGGTATTAGCACTTAGCTCCTAATTATTCGGAACATATGGTATATATATCGGGGGG